>JAHWFP010018038.1:0-10887 GCA_023313725.1 Lithobius niger
AATAGTTACATTCAAATGAGACTTCGGACTTGGTGGAATTCAAACCCAGCAGCTGATCTAACGGATTCAAGTACGGGTCCTAACAGAAACAATGTTACACTTGGGTACACAAACCTCGGCCTCAGCAAAACCGATGAGTACCGAGGGCGATGGATAGTTTGTACAACAACTGTAAAAATAAATTACAACTTTGCACAACTTTCTTGTGGTAGTAAGGCTGATACATAATTACTGCATTTACTTGTACGACTATCCAGTGTAATGTACACACTACATTTTTCAGATTTTGTGTGAGGTTTTATTTTGTGTAAAATGTTACACAACGTTGAAGTGTCTTATCCATCAAATCTCTTTCGTCCAAGTCGTCATGCTTTTGTACACTCAAAGCAAAATATGTAGCTTTTATTTATTTTAGCTTTTTCACTGTTCAGTTTTCGTAAGTTTGTCTGTATATATATACATCATTCAGTTGCAGGCAGCTCGAAAGCTGCATGCTCACGTAAAGACGAGAAGTAGTGGGCAGATTGGTACGTACATCCAAATTTAGTATTATTTGTGTTAGTAACAGAGCGGTATACTAATCTGAATTTGGTACGTAACATTTTGTCAAATTCGTTTTGACGAAACGGGATTTTACTCCATAGTACTGGTCCATGCTTTTGTACATACTGTAGCCTATATTAAAAGCTCTAATATTATTGTACGGAACTGGAAGTTGGTATCCTACGTTGTAGGAATGGGAATACAAATACAAAAGTAGACAAAAGTTAAAACTGTTAGAAAAATTCTTCTTCTTGGCCAAAACCTAGAGGTTCAAGGTTCGAGTTGTATGGGTTGTAGTAACTTTTTCACTCTTCAGTTTCTTACAACATCCATTCTTGTTGATTGATTGTTTCAGTTAGCTGTTGTGCGCATACTTTTAAATAGTTTACGGCCGTGAAGCTGGCTGGCAGACTGTCTGGCTAGCTTGCTCCTCCCTCTCAGTATGGAATCCAACTTATGCCCATTTGGATGGTGTTTCGTAAATTGGGACGGAGTGTGAAGTAGGGCTAGTCGCAAACAACGGCGACGAAACATTGAAATGTGTGGGCTGAGGCTGGGTAGCCTGTCAATTTAGTCATCATTTTTCTAGTTAACTCGTCCAATGTTAAGAGAGTTTTTCAGTATGACGATGTTGTGTGCGCAAAAGTATGGAATATACTTTTTCTTATTTTATCAAGGCAAACCTCAAAACAAGCGAGTGTTCGTGTTGAAACTGAAAGGGGCAAAAAGATATAATAACACATTTACCACCTCCCTCGACTATAGGTAGAGAAACAAAAAATTTGTCTTTTTTTTCCCTTTTTAATATTGAAGAAAGAGCGAGCGAGAGAGAGAGGAGGGAGGGAGGGAGGAAGGGAGGGAAGAAAGGATGGGATAGAGAAAGAATGACTACGTGCTGAAATCAAAAACTATGAGTCCATTTTTGTAAGAAATGTTATGTACTAACTGTGCGTCAGGCTACTAAAAAACTTCTAGCATTAAAATCTGTTACGAGGAAACATTTGAAATCTTCAAAGAAATAAGTTATTACGAAGTAAGTTAGCTATAAGCTAGTTTTTTACTTTACAGTTTGTACGAAAATGGATCTCGTCTTACTTTTTTTTACTTTTCTTTATTGAGCCTAAGAAGCCTGTACGCTATTCGCTCATATTAAACTGCTACTTACGCTATAACACAGACTCCCGCTACAATGCCAGGATACCACAGAATTGGACGAATACCACTACAACCAATGAACCGTGTACCGTGATCTCGTCTTTGATTCATTTCTAACAATGTCTATATTAAAATGATGTAGTTATCAGCAGATTGTCTTTCCTTTGACAGTAGTTGGCCATATTATACCTTCTCTCGAGTACTGTCTGGTAGGGTGCTGGCCCGTGGGACCTACTGTAAGCAAAAATTCAAGGTATAAATTTAGCTTACGTTTTGGCTGTAACCACTCGTGGTGGTTACATGTTAAAGTTTATGATGATTGCAACAAACTAAAATGAAAATTGTTCCATGCTCTCAAATAGGCTAGTTACAAGTAGCTAATCATTCAAATGTACCCAACTTTCGCCCACGAAACAAACATATATCATTGCTGTGTTGTGTGCAAAAGAAAGTATTACGTCTAAACTTAGTTTTAGTCAAAAATTGACAGAGCTCAAAACTATGACTAGCAAGCGACAAACTTAAGAAAAATGAACAGTGAAAAAGCTAAAATAAATAAAATAAAAAATTGACAGAGCTCAAAACTGTGACTAACGGACGACAAACTTAAGAAAACTGAACAGTGATACACATGTCGTTCTGCAACTCTTTCCGTAACAGTTACAACCACGACTATCCAGTGTAATGTACATACTACGTTTTCAGATTTTGTGTAGTGGGTTATTGCTACATTCTAAAATAAGTACGTGTGTTTTCTTTTTACTGGCCCAAATTTAGATTAGTTCTGTTACAACTCCTAACACAAATAATGTTAAATTTAAATATCTCTGTACACGTTCTTAGCTTTTTTATTTTATTTTAACTTAATAGCGAACCATGTTAAATACAATGGTATTGAATCAGTTAGGTCATATTTCCGTACACATAATATGTCATACTAGCCGCTACTAACCTTGAAATCTGTTTCAATACAATTCGAGTTTGAAGATTTCAAATTTTTCCCGTAACAGATTTCAATGTTGAGGGGAACTTAACATTGCTGTGTTGTGGTGCAAAAAAGAAAACTGAACAGTGAAAAAGCTAAAATAAATAAAAGTAGTACTCAATCATTATATAGCAGAGTTTGTACCATCAAACATTGTGTGAGAAAAGGAGAGGTCGGGGAACGGCCGACCGTTGTTACTGGCTGAATGATTTAGTGGTATCGTGTCGCCTGAAGCGTTCGTTCCCTTTTGTAAGCAACGTTCTTTAGTTTCATATCTATGGTAAACATACTATTTGTCTGAAATAATTGTAAACCCAAGTCGTAATATTTCGCACTTTCTTCCTTAAATTTTTGTAGTTCTACTGAAGTGAAAATAATGAACTGTCGATAGCAAATTGTTTTAAACGGGGGGAATAATGCGATGGCCAACTCTGTTAGTCGTCGTGGGGTGGTAGAGTAGGCTGATCCCTCCGCCCTACGGCTTCTATTTTTTTCCTCCTGTCTCGATCATTATTAAGGCCTCACCTTCCCGTCTGTGCAAAGCATCCCCACCCCAAAAGAATTAGCATTAAAATGTTCGTAAAACCTTCAGGGTCATGCTTATTAAAATTCACTGTCCTGAGGGCTGTACATTCCTAAATGGTCACGAACTACGCAATAGATAATTACGAGCTGTCTCCCCACCCATCCTGCTGAATTATTATGCATACCAGCCGAGTCACAAAAAAATAAAACATAAAACATGCATTTGTGTGTTAGCCAGGTGGCTCGCTGTATAAGGCGTGGGAAAGCGTATTTTGCATCCGATTGGTCAGATGCATAAATTCCTACGTGTGGGGCAACCGTATAAATACTGGCCCCAACCTTCGTACAGCCAGCCATTTTCGCCCGGGACGCGGACCAGCCTAACCAACTGAATTGTGAGTAATATACTTTCAATATTTGTCAAGTTATATCTTTTTTTTATTTACAAAAGTTTAATACTTTTTATTTAGCCCTTAGTGGGTTACTGCTACATTCTAAAATAAGTATGTGTGTTTTCTTTTTACTTGGGCCGACCAGAAACGTAGCACTAGCATTCGCTCAATGAAAACAGATTAATGTTTAGACTCCATAATTTTAAATTAATTTTAAGTTAGAAGTGCGTTAGTTTACTTAATATATACAAGCTTGATTGAAAATTATTACGGAAAAATGTGTTAGCTGTGTAACAGTACGACATACTAATTTCTTTTCAATTGTGTGAATACCGCGGGTTGGACGAAACTATATCACTTTTCTTTAGAACCTTTGAGACAGATTCGCTCGACACGCTCGCTCGACCATTTTCCGGTTCACCGTAAAAAACCAAAAAACCTCTATATGTTGAAAAGTGGCGCCGGAGAGTTAGCTTACTCGATCACCATGCGGTAGTCAACAAAGTCGACCATCGCATTCTTCGCCTATTTTAAAACAATTTACCATCGCCATTCATTATTTCTAGTTCAGTTAGAACTACAAAAATTGAAGGACGTTGTAAAATAAGTCGTGTGTTTTTTTTTTTTTTTTTACTTGGGGTCGACCAGAAACATAACACTAGCATTCGCCCAATGAAAACAGTTTAATGTTTAGGCTCCATAATTTTAAATTAATTTTAAGATAGAAGTGGGTTAGTTCTACTTAATACAAACTTGTTTGAAAATTATTACGAAAAATGTGTTAGCTTTGTAACAGTACGACATACTAATTTCTTTTCAGCTGTGTGAATTCCATGGGTTGATCGAAACTATATCACTTTTCTTTAGAGCCTTTGAGCCAGATTCGTTCGACACGCTCGCTCGACCATTTTCCAGTTCACTCACGTTAAATAATTTTTGTTACTAAGACTTAGCCTACGTTGTAAAATAAGTCGTGTGTTTTTTTTCTTTTTTACTGTTTAGTATGGAAACATTACATATTGTAGGCGTATCATTCGCTCATTGAAAACAGTTTAATGTTTGTGCTCCATAATTTTAAATTAATTTTAAGATAGAAGAGAGTTAGTTTACTTAATGTAAGCTTGTTTGAAAATTATTACGGAAAATGTGTTAACTGTGTAACATTACGACATACTAATTTCTTTTCAGTAGTGTGAATACCTCGGGTTGGTAGAAACTATATCACTTTTCTTTAGAGCACTTTGAGACAGATTCGCTCGACACGCTCGCTCGACCATTTTCCAGTTCACTTGTGAAAAACAAAAAACCTCGCTACGCTAGGCAGCTAACTCACTCCCTACCAGTTACTTTAAACATACACATTTTCAGTTCCATTTCTGGAAGAATTTCGTTAGTATACTATTAATGATCGGCAGGTACTGCTTCGTTCGATATAATATTACATTTGTTCAAACTTTATATATATTGAAAAGTGGCGACATAAACAAGGGGAAGGAACGGGACGACCCGGCCTACCGTTATTCCATACTGAGAGGGAGGAGCAAGCTAGCTTGCATTTACACGATTTTAAACACAGGCTGAAGTCTTAGGTTAGCACACTCCAACATTGTTAACGAAATAATGGAAAGAGGGGGAGAGGTGGGTGGGGGTATAGGGTGGATGCTTTACAGCCCACTTGTAGGAGCCAGAACGAGAAATTTATTGCATTACAAAATGTAGTGGGAACATTGTTTTCATGTTGTGTCCTCAATACCTTACGTGATTAAAATTGTTTTACAATGAAGTATCTTAAGAGCCTCCCTCTGAAACAGAGCAGTGTGAAAGCTGTTTTATACAACTCCTCCAAGGTGCCGTATAAAGCTAGGTCGTCTATTGGTTTACTATTTTGAAATTCGTCTGCTCTTAATCTAAACCAAATGTACGGAGCTATCGAGAGAAAAAGATGCTTCATACTAGCTACTCAGACCCTGTCTATTACAACCTCATTCGTTTTCTGTTCCCAGCTTTTTTTTAAATTTAATTTTCCTCTAATACAAGGCCATCATCATGACGGTTGATTATTGCGTTGTTGTTGGCTTGCTTGGGGTGGATTTTTGGTTGACGGCCTACACCTTTTTGTTATCAGCAAATGTTTAATGTCTTAAATTAGTGCCCCTAAAACACAACTCTACATTAAAAACCGTTACGGTTATAGCGTACAAAGCCGTACTAAATGTGCACAACGGCCCATACAAAACTTTCCCCCCGTCGTTCTAAATTGTCGCATAACATTCCCATACGAAAGGTCGCCCCCACCCCCGGGACGGAAGAGGGGCTGTGAGAGGAGGGCGAGACGGGTAACCCCTTCCACTCCATCAAAATACTCCCGTCAAAGTTTTCTGTTTCAGTCAGATCTAATATACTATAACTTATATTTAGTTCTGGAGCCTACCCTCCAGCTTTTGTACCTTTTTTAGTATTGTGTAATACGGGGGGAAAAAGTTGAGCCGTTTTCATGAACTTAAATGAAGGTCTTAGGCTATCTACACATACTAAAACTCCAATAACATCGTAAGTGTTGTGGAAAAATAACAACACTCTTCGTCCGCCTTAGGTTATCACGCTACAGCTCGTACTAAAAACTCCAATAACAACGTACGTGTTATCATATTTTTGCGAACACTACCAACCAAGGTAAAACTCCATACGTCCTAGCCCTTTTTCAACTTCAACAATAAATGTTATCGAAAAAAAGTTGTGTCATTTTCACGAATTTAAACACAGCATGAAGTTAACATACGAGTCGTAAGTTCATGCTTTTGCCCACACTACAATCCTATACAAAACTAGCATCTCGTTACCTCCATACTTTTGTACACAGTATAAACTAACAATCTTCGTGGCTATCTCCTTTTGTCTTCCTCATAGGCAATTTTGTTCGACAGCCAACCATTCTCAAAAACAAACTGTCAAACCCTCCCATAGAGAATAGTAGGCCCTTGGAATATCTTTTGTTTTTCTTTTTATTATTTAGCCTACGTACGAGTGAGAGAAAGGAATATCTATTCAGTTCGTTTATTACAACTCAGCAGCATGGATTACAGTCCTGCGTCGCCAAGCGAACTCGGTTTGGATGTGGAAGGAGAGTCGGATCATGCGTCCCAAATTGATAGCGTTGCCAGCCTTAGCCCATCGTCGAGAAGAAGGAGCGAGTTAGATACAACTTCGCAAATTGGTGATATAGCCAGCCTTGGCCCGCAAACCAAAACTAAAATGTACACAACACTCCATACAAAGCCAACCCATAGTTAACTCAATACTAATGTGTACAAAACATTCCCATACAAAACCTCCCCCCCCCTACCCACAATGCTAAAGTGTGCGCAACATCTCATATTGTCATACTAAAGTGTGCACTACATTGCCCATCAGTCAAAAAAGTGCTGATGATGACTAGCCAATGCATACGATATTGTAATACTAAAAAACAAACTATAACTATCGAACCTCCAAAAGCTTTCTCTTTCAGGATGAAGACAGAACTATCGTCAATAAAATAAGGTTTTTCTCTTTCAGTCAAGCCAGAAGGTTTTTTCTCTTTCAGAGAGAACAGATGAAGCCTAGCCATACGCATCGTACTAAAAACCCCATCACATAGCCACCACTTTTTTAAGCCTTCTAAGCCGTCTACTCTCAACAAAACAAGGTAGGTATGGTCCAAAGTCAAAGTACAGATGAAGAACAAGAAACAATAAAAAGATCCCCCGCCAAGTTTTTTCTCTTTCAGACCACCCAGTAACCCCCTTCACGTACGCAGGGCACCCTCCAGCCCTCGCGCTGCTACCCATAACCATAACCCTTCAACAAAGAGACTTTTCGCCATAATGCCTTTCTCAAAAACAAACTGTCAAACCCTCCCATAGAGAATAGTAGGTGACGGCTGCAAAAATGGGGTAAGAAAACCACCTTATATCATGATCACCAAACATGCAAAAACCTTCCTACAAAACCTTCCCGTAGGCTTCTAAAGCCTCCATAATACCATTCTCAAAAACAAACTCCCATAGAGGTAACCAGCACACAAATCGATATAAAAAAGCCTTATATCACGATCATCAAACATGATGGTGCAAACAAACCAAGACAAAACTATCGTTCAAATGAACCACCAAAAGCTTTCTCTTTCAGGACATCAAAGTGTTCAAAGTATTTCAACATTGAAAGTGTTACTAACTATCGAGCAAATAAACCGTCAAAAGCTTTCTCTGTCAGGATCAAGACAGAACTATCGTCAATATAAAAGGTTTTTCTCTTTCAGCCAAAGTACAGACGAAGATGAAGACAATGTATATTAAAAAAGCGTTATAGTTATCAACAGATTGTCTTTCCTTATAGACAATTTTGTTTGACAACAGTTGGACGCAACAAAATATCTTTAAAACTATAGTCAAGCGCTCGCTCCATGCCTCTCTTTCCCTCCTCCAGCACAGGCACACCTCGTACGTGAGGCTTCCCCTCAGCATTGAAATCTGTTATGGAGAAAATTTGAAATCTTCAAACACGAATTGCATTGGAACTGTTACAGACTGAAATCTCAAATAGCATTGAATCAGTTAGCCCATGCTAGCGCGCGCACAACAACTCCATACTCCAATACTAATCTGCACACAACAACGTCATGCATTGAAATTATCTAGCATTAGGAAGAGTTAGCCCATGCTATCGCGCGCACAACATCTCCATACTCTAATACTAATCTGCACACAACAACGTTCTGCTAAGCTCCCCCTCAGCATTGAAATCTGTTACGACGCGTGCAACATTGTCGAGCGTTAGCTCAATACTAATCTGCACACAACAACGTCATGGTAGGCTCGCCTCAGCATTGAAATCTGTTACGGGAAAAATTTTGAAATCTTCAAACTCGAATTGCATTGGAACTGTTACAGACTGAAATCTCGAATAGCATTGAATCAGTTACGAGACAGGTTTGTACACCGAAGTGTAGCATTGTTAGTACTAAGCAGTCTAACTCAACCCTATACAACAAAAAATTTCGGTGTAACAATACTACTAACGCTATAAAACTTTGGGGGGAGGAACACCCAGGGGGGGTATAACTGAAATCTAACGTGCCCCCCCCCCCTCCCGTAGCGCCGTCACTGACCTGATTTAATTAGTGCTAATCCTTGTACGTAAAATAGTGTTTTTGCTTTTCCTTTAAAATTTGCATTATATCACTTAACGAGGTTTTGCAGTTAAGGTGACGATATTAACCGGTAATAACTTTACATTCTATTAAACTGCGAGTTAAGATGACGAGTTTTAAAAATTGGTACTTTATTGGCGTCAACTATCTCGGATGGGCGATAGATATACCAGAGTTGTCCAACATGCAGGAAGAAGAAATTTTACCAGCAGTTTAAAAATAATCATATAAAAAACCAAAACTGGTAAAAGGGTCCGCCAAGTTCCGAATGGTTCGGCCCTTCAAAGGAGTGATATCAACACACCAAAACATTCGCCAAGTTATTCGCACCGCTTAATAGTTCGAAGGTTAAATGAAAACTAGAACATTGCTACTTTCGGTTGCAGTGTTCAAGTTTTCATTTAAGGTCCAAAGCATTATTCCGTACGATTAAGTTGGCGAATGTTTTGGTGTATTGATATCACTCCTTTGAAGG
Organism: Lithobius niger; assembly: GCA_023313725.1. Classification (NCBI taxonomy): domain Eukaryota; kingdom Metazoa; phylum Arthropoda; class Chilopoda; order Lithobiomorpha; family Lithobiidae; genus Lithobius; species Lithobius niger. Next base: position 9,264 of record JAHWFP010018038.1, read on the forward strand.
GCCGAACCATTCGGAACTTGGCGGCCCCTTTTACTAGTTTTTGTTTTTGATATGATATCACTCATTTTTTTTTCAATTGTGTATTAACTCAACTCCACTATCGTGGAGATGTGTACTATAAAGTGCCACGTCAACAAGAAATTGGTTTTCAACAATTTGCTACTACATTTTGCCTATAGGTCGAACCATTCTAAACTTATTCACCTCTTTATAGGTTTTTGGTTTGGTTTTAATTTTGTTGTGATTTGTTTTATTTAGTTAGTTTTGGTTCTGCTTTAATATATTTATTTGTTTAATGCACTATCGTCAATGGCTGACCAGTTAAAATTTAAAAGGAGTGTGTTGATATCACTCCTTTGAAGTGCCGAACCACTCTCAACTTGGTGGCCTCTTTACCAGTTTTAGGCTTCGTTTATTTTTCTTTGTTTTAACAGTTGGTTTATTTTTCGTGAATTGGACGTGAATACAATTTCTTTGCAACGTTGTTTAGATTTATCGTGATACACTAGTGTGTGTCTAGGCATGCACGTCAGTATAAATCACCCTATGGAAATTAACATGGGGATGAGCGGACTAGCTAGCTAGTAACTAGTAACACATTTACAACGTTGTTGAGGGTCAGATTTTGCATTGAAAGCAGCTTAGCTGGCGTTCCTACATGAGTTAATTTTTGTCAGGTGGGTCATTGCTCTCGATTTCAACAAAATTTAATCTTTTGTACCGCATTATTATTTTCCCCCAAGTACCTGAAATGTGCCCAACTATGGTTCAAGTTATAAGACACTGACGCTATGGCGTCGCGCTACAATGGCTTACAACCCCCACAATTGAATTGATGTGATGTTTGTTGTGATGTTTGTTGCCTAACTTGGCTCGACACACTAGCGTGTATCTAGATAAAATGAATTTTGCGTGTAGTTTAAAAATAATAAAATAAATTTCGCGTGTAGTTTAAAAATAATAAAATAAATTTTGCCTGCAGTTCACCTTGCATCACTTGAAGAGCCATCTGTGGCCAAGAGTATCAGGGGGTTGTCGTCCCGTGATCACTCGCGCGCACACGTCGCATGGATACACTCTATACATATAATGAAAGGGGGGAAATCATCCAGAAGTCTTATTGTAGAACAATCCGGTTTTTTTTTTTTTTATAATTACTATTATAATCACTGGAACTCGCGCTGCACGTCTTTAGTGTTAACATTTCTAACGTTCTAAGTCATCATTTGTACAGCTAGGTTGTCCAGAGCGATCTGAGAAGCTTGTCAGTTTTTGCTATCTAAGTCAACTTCCGGTAATGGCCGGGGATTTGATCTCGATGTTAAAACGCTTCTCAGGCCTATCTGGGCAAAATTATAATGACTTCGAATGATGTGAGACAAGTTATCCATAAAGACGTGCTACGTGAGTACCATTGATGATAAGAGCGTGTAAGCGTAACATTTAATAACGCACAATTGTTCTACGATTAGGCTGGTTTCACCTCTTTCATTATATGCGTAGAGTGTATCCATGCGACGCGTGCGCGCTAGGGACGACGGGACGACAAGCCCCTGTGTAGTATACGTGAATCCGTGTGGAGCTTTACATGCCCGTATTGATTGAAAGGTATTGTTGTATACAT
>JAHWFP010018042.1:0-31242 GCA_023313725.1 Lithobius niger
ATCCGTGAGTTTGTCACCAATAACTACTACTTATGACTACCTTGACAGGCAAATGTTTTCTTTTTTTTTTATTATTTAAATTAAAATATTTTTTATCAGAGATCGAGAACATGAAGCAATTTCTCGCTTATTTGTGCTCACTACAACATATTTCCTATTACAACCACTATGTTCACATAAAATTAAGCTGTGTTACTATGTAAACTATACATGTAAACTATATCTAAGGCTATAAAACTAATAATACCTTGTGAAAATGCGATACATGAGGTTTTCTTGTTTCACTCATTTTAAGAATCTCCTTTTATTATTTTTGGTTAGGACAGCCTTACAGCTTGATTTGCACGCATTATTTTTTAATATGTCTGATTTTTTTATATTTTTTGTGTGTGTTATTTTATCTGGTAAAGCTGGACTGGTATCAGAACGAACGGTGAAGTCCAACTTTAAGCCCACATTAGGGAGGGAAGGTGGAAAGCCAGTATGGTAATGGAATTAGCTCAACAGCTTGCTCCACCTCAACAGCTTGCTACCTACCCACCCTAATGTGGGGGTCGAGTTGATTTCGCCCGTACGTTCTTATAACGGTTCAGGTCTATCACGGAAGTAGGCAGCGTATGTTACGCCGGGGTCAGCAAGTTACTTTTGAAGAACTTTTTAGTTAACTAACTCATCTCGATGAAGCGGCTGCTACTGAAATGTGTAAGAATAATTTGGTACGCTTTTAAATAATGGAGTGGTGAAATTAGTTTCGTGTTATTGTTATTTGTTTATTTATTTATTTAGTTATTGGTGACTCGTGCTCATGTCAATTGTGGCATGTCAAAGATCCTGAATTTTCTGCTTGGATTTCTTCAGCTAAATTGTCCCTCTCATCATCATTGGGCAGGTATGCCAGTTTGGGTTCGTTTTCCCTTAATAACAACAAGTAGCACCAAACATTAAGCACACAACAGTGTCGTGCACACGCAGCGGTTATCGAAACAGCCAACTTGCAAACAATTCAATTAGGCTCTGGAAGCCCGCATCCTCGACATGTGCGCAGCGTATCGTGAGTCCTGCAGGTATTTTATGAGCGGCTACGTATTCCTGGAGAGAGCGGCTACGTCTTCCTGGAGAGAGCGGCTTTAATCGACGGCCGCCATTGTTTTTGTAACCATCTAGGATATCAACAAGGTACTCTGCTATCGAAAACATAGAATCGATTATCTGTGTTCGTTCTGGGGCGAACTCAAAATATGCCGCGGACACTATAAATACGTCTTTCCAACGTATCGGGCGTCAGGCCATTGCTGATGAACGTTCCCGAAAGTTCGATGCTTCCACGAAAAAAATTTAGCGACACGATGATGTCATGTATTATTACGGCATTGTTGGGTGATTGTTACCGATTGTTGAAAATGGTTCTTTTCGCTAATTTGGAGCACTCAGGACCCACGATGGGCTACGGAAATAGTCTTACGCTTCAATCAGGGCATTTTCCCTTGTTTTGACACTTTAATTTACATTTTAGCCCCTTTATTTCCAAAGGAGTAGATGAATAAACAAATGAACAAACAAAATGTTTTTAAGTGATGTAGGTGCTAGAGTTTACATGAATAACATACCAACAATAACAAGAACATAACAGCATTGTTTCACTTAAAGCGAAAAATTTGGCTATCTTACACACGCAGTGCGAGCAAATAGAATGTGCAATGTAGTGCAGCCAAACCAGGCGAAGAATTTTCTTGAACTAATTAAGTAACCTCAACACGGCCGCATACAGCAACCCTGGTCAGCTGAGCATTTTAATTATGAATGGTAGACATAACTCAGTTGAACAGCCAGAGGGTCAAACGGCTTGAAGGCATACTAGAACTCGAAAACCTTCTTTTTTTGTGTGTGTATAAACTACAGTAATTAAATTAATAACTTGAAAGTTCTGGATGTTGTTGAAGGGTATGAACATCGTCTGTGAGTCGACAAGACAGGAAATTAATTCTTCATTTTTTAAAACTTTTAATAAGTTGGCAAAAAAAGATCGCGTCTTAATGGGGGAGTTTTTCATGATTTTAATTATTTGTCCTTTAAAGTCGACCTACCGTCTATTTTCCAGATTAATGCGCACTCCCAGAGCCATTTTCCTCGATCTTCCACTTCAAGTAAGACCCCCAAAGTTCTATTTACTTACAGTTAGTTAATCCCTTGCTAAAAATCCGTTTTAAAATGCGGCGTCTAGGAGATTTTCTGTTGAATATTGGGAACTAATTTAATAGCATCCTGCGATTATATGATCCTTTGCGCGCTTATAATAACCATGACGTTTGATCTGTGTGTGAGCACGTGCTAACGTTTAATCGTTTGCTAATAATCGCCATGAGATCAAAAATCTAAAAGACTAATGCGAAAAAAATTAAAATTATTTATGCAAATAGATCGCCGAAGAAAAATTATAAGCAGCTAGTCTAAAAAATTATAAAGTGTGATGTTAAAGGGATATACCTCCCAGCGCCATTTTTCTCGATCCACCACATCAAGTACGGGCCCCAAAGGTCTATTAACTTACCGTTACTCTTTCCCTTGCTAAGTAACCGTTTTAAAATGTGGCATCTAGGAGATTTTTTTTGAATATTGTTAACTATATTTAAGAACGACCCGTAACTATATGATGCATTGCGCGCGTACAATAATCTTGACGTTTCATCTCTGTGTGCACATCTACTAATTTTCTAATAATTACCATGAGATCTAAAATCTAATAGACTAATGCGATAAAAATTAAAATTAATTATTCCAAAAGCTTGCCGAAGCAAAATCATAAGACACTAGCCTAGAAAATAATACATTGTGATTTTAAAATACGAGAATCATTCCGGTTTGTGACGACACAATCGTTGACTTGATTCTGTCTCGTGTACTATTCCCAAAGCCAACCGAGATAGCAGCTATGCGAGAAACGCAGCTACCACCCCAGCCGACCATGGCGCTGTAATTGCTCGGATGACGATCTGCGCGTAGCTGTAATTTGGAACGCGGAATGTTATAAGGCAGGCCGGATGTCCCTTTAAAATACGAAAATCATTCCGGTCTGCGACGACACAATTTTTGCGTTCATGTTGTTTCGTCCACTACGCCCAAGGCCAACTGAGATAGTACCTACTACTTAGTTTCTACTATCTTAGTTGGCCTTGTATTACTACAAAGAGTCTCGCAAAACGATGCGGTGGTAACTTGCGCGGATGACGTTCTGTGCGTGGCTGTTACAAGGCAGGCGGAGTGTATCCTTTTAACATTGTGTTTACCAGGACGAAACGACGAACAGGGAGAAAAGGACATTTACTGTTGCCATGCCAACCTGCAGTTGAGATACTCGGGTGACATACTGAGGTGACCTTTTCTATTCTCACGGTATTTTCCTACCCGTTAAAGATGAGCTCAATAAACTCACATTTTACGTGGATCTTACAGTAAGGTAAATCTAATAATGAAAAAAAAAAAAAAAAATGACTGGAAATGCAAAAAGACCACCGCTGTGGTTCTAGCCACAAATTTTTTTGAGATTTAAAAATGTACATGACAAGCGCTAATCAGCTTATTTGTTCGGGAATTAAAGTTGTGTTAGCTTGTGATGTAAGTACATTTTTATCGCTCAGAAACTTTTGTGGCCAGAATCATAGCGGTGGGTTTTTCAGCATTTCCATTTTTTTTTAATGAGATCTCACTGTTTTTTTTTTTTTTTTGCGAGCTGTTAATTTAAGTTTTTCGTCTTAGTCCGGCGTGGTAGGTTTTTAAAAAAAATTCAAAATGGTTACCGCATGTTTTTCCTTTGCACCTTAATGATTTACTAAAGGACAGGGCAATTATAGCCCATCTAAGAACAATGTGAACGACACATTTAACTAGTCTTGTTCGCAAGGCTGCTGTAGTCACTGTATTATTTAATCAGTCTCGTTCGCAACACTGATGTAGTCATTGTATTGTTGAATCAGTCTTGTTCGCAAGGCTGATGCATTCACTGTATTAGTGAATCAGTCTTGTTCGCAAGGCTGATGCGGTCACTGTATTATTGAATCAGTTTTGTTCGCAAGGGTGATGCGGTCACTGTATTATTGAATCAGTCTTGTTCGCAAGGCTGATACAGTGTCTGTATTATTGAATCAGTCTTGTTCGCAAGGCTGATGCAGTCACTGTTGAATCAGTCTTGTTCGCAAGGCTGACGCAGTCATTGTATTATTTAATCAGTCTTGTTCGCAAGGCTGACACAGTCACTGTATTATTAATAGTTTTTTCCACCAATACATTCTACATATATATATTCTTTTCTGTTACCGATACTCGTGTCAATGTTGATCTTTTTTGTGACCGATAATGTTGCCGATACTGGTGCTTTTCCCTTACCGACACTAAAAACAATATTGACGCTGTGTTTCGTACTGAGTCTGATAATTATGTTTTTTTTTTTTGTTTTTTTTTGTTATTAATACTGTTGCCGGGACCGATACAGTTTTCCTCTGCGGTACTAATGTGATGTTGTCGTTACCAATACTGTTGCCGATTTTTATTCTTTTCGTCGCCAATACTTTACCTATATTAGCTCCTTTTGAATTGAATTTATTGAATTTATCGTCACCAATACGTTGGCGATATTGATGCTTTTCATAACCTATTTTGATGTTATTAGTGCTTTTCATTACCGGTACGAGTGACAAATTGGAGCTATTTTCGTAATCGATACTGCCGATAATATTGATGCTGTTTTCATAGCTGATACTGTTGTTGCTATTGATGATTTTCATTACCCATACTGTTGACGATATTGATTATTCAATGTTGCTGATACTGGTGCCAATATTGACACTTTTTTTGTACCGATACTGTTTCCGATGTCAGAGCCTTTTCATTACCGATACTGTTAACGATATTGATGCTGTTTTTGTCACCGATACTGTTGTTGATGCTATTGATACCAGTACAGTTGGCGATAATGATTGTTTTTGTTACCGATACTGTTGCGGGTATTGATGCTATTTTCGTTATCGATAATTAGCCGGTTTTTTGTTTACCGAAACTGTTGCCGATATTGGTTTTGTTTTCGTAAACGATACTGTAACGATATTATGCTGTTTTCGTAACAGATACTGTGTTGTGTGTTGTGAGTTGTATGATACCCCAACCTGCACTCGCAACCCCAAAAGAGAGTAGATAAGTATTGACCGAAAAAAAATAATAAAAAGGTCCTCAGTATTATGAGGGAAATCGTCCCCACCCCGAGCCAACTTTCCAGATCAGCCCTTGGAAATTTACCATCGCAGTTCTTCGCAACAACTTCATTTGAAGAAAATTGGGACAATAATGAGCATTACTTGAAATTGGTAACCTAATTTCAGATGGATGCTATTGCGGATAATAGCGACGATGGCCCTTCATTGGTTCAGCTGGTGCCAACTGTTTCGTCTACGTTGTAGAGTTGAATTACATCGGACGATAATAAGCACAATTTCAAAATGGCCACTTAATTTCAAGATGGACCCATTAAAGATTAATAGCGATGACGGCCCTTTATTGTTTCAGCTGGTGTCAACTGTTTTGTCTACGTTATACAGTTGAAGGAAATCGGACGACAATAAGCACGATTTCAAAATGGCCACCTAATTTCAAGATGGGGACGATCCAGATTACTAGCGACGATGGATCTTCATTGTTTCAACTGGTACCTTCTGTTTCGTCTACGTTCTATAGTTGAAGGAAATCGGACGACGATAAGCACAATTTCAAAATGGCCACCTAATTTCAAGATGGGACGTTACAGATTGCTAGCGACGACGTCCCTTCATTGTTTCAGCTGGAGCCAAACGTTTCGTCTACGGTCTAGATTTGAATTCCGTGAAATACCGTTGAGCAGCGAGCATGATCGCCAGGAAATATAGGAATCTGATCTTTTGTGGTGAATGACTAATGCGTCCAAATATGCTGACGGACACAGGAGATTGCTGCAAACCTGCCATGTGAATTAATGACAGCAGAACGAATTCACACCAGAAGAATGCCGCCAGATCTCCAATCGTTTACAAACACACATTGGTGTACTGTATTTGAAGGACGCTCAATCAAAAGGCACGCGGAATATAGAATACGCCTTTAAAGATTTATGTGTATTTCTTACATCCTAGTATACGTCCATTATAGGACGTTTGGGATTGGGCTGGGATTAAGTGATCTAGATACATGCTAGTGTGTCGCATTAGTTCGGCAACAAACATCCCATCAATTCAATTGTAGAGGACGTGAACCATTGTAGCGCGACGCCATAGTGTAAGGTTCTTATATCCTAAAGCACAGTTGGAGACATTTCAGGAAGCCTACTTGGAGAAGAATAATAACGTGGTACAAAAGCTTAAATTGTGGTAAAATGGAGAGCAATGACCCACCTTACAAAAATTAACTTATGTAGGAATGTCAGCTTAGTGACTTTCAATGCAAAATATGACCCTCAATATCGTTGCAAAATATTGTTTCTCATCACCACTCATCACCATGTTAATATCCATAGCGTGATTATTCACCGATACCCAGATAGCGGGAAGGCTTCCAGCTAGGAATTTGGACGAATGGCTACAGTACGATACGAACTGCATACCTTGTCTGGTATACAGACTGGGGGTGTAACGGGAATGGCGTGGGAATATGGACGAAAGTATTGTTATGACCATTGTTAGTATTGTCTGCATCGTCTCTGCTTGGTGGGCCAAAGTTCGGACAATGACAACGTGTAAACTGACGTGCGTATCTAGACAACGTTAACATTATAAACGTCAAATCTAAACAACGTTCTAGAAAAAATGTGTCTACGTTCAATTCACGAAGACCAAACAAAATGACCAAACCTGGCAAAAGGGACCGCCAAGTTCCGAATGGTTCGGCCCTTCAAAGGAGTGATATCACCACACCAAAACATTCGCCAAGTTAATCGCACCGAATAATGCTTTGGACATTAAATGAAAACTTGTACATTGCTACCGAAAGTATATCCACGTTCTAGTTTTCATTTAACATTCAAACTATTCGTCAGTGCAAATAACTCGGCGAATGTTTTTTTGGTTTGTTGATATCACTCCTTTGAAGGGCCGAGCCATTCGGAACTTGGCAGGGTCTTTTACCAGTTTTGGTTTTTGATATGATTTAATTCACAGCGTGTGACGGTCATGTTTTTTTTTTTACCCAGCGCTATTCTTACCTGCACTTTCCATCAAATTATTGATGAAGCCTCCTCCCTTCAAGCAACCCCTAGTTGTTTTTAAAATTCTTACTTAGTTATTTAATTCAATTTAGTGTACTCTTTCTTTGTTGTCGATTTAGTGGTTATTATAATTTCACTGAAAGAAGATAGGGGATGGCGCTACACCATTTGCGAATTACCGTGTCCATAGCAACAAACTTCGTGTAGTTAAGGTTGCTCTTTCGAATCAATGGCGTTCTCGAACGTTGTCATAGTTACGAGCATCGTCTAAGCTAATGCATAAACGCAAACTTGATACCTTTGAACGGGAGACGAACACTAGGGAGAACTTCGCCGACAAGATGTTGCCCAACGTAACAGGAATAAAAAAAGTTAGGGTTTAAATAAAAATACAACGAAAAATGAAATACAAGACGACATCTTAATGTAACAATCCCTCTTCGCAAAGGTCAAGTAAACAGATAAATAATTCAGTTTATGGGAAAAGCGCTCCAAAAAAGAAGAAAACAATTTTTTTTTAGCTAGGTAGCTAGAAGTTTCGATTAAATTCTGAAGATACGAGATTACATTATCGATTTTCAGGTACCTTGGATAGAAATAATTTATAATTTATAGTTGTATGGCTTGGATGTTAAGCATTTTACCGGTTAAATATTCCTACATAAATTCTCAGAGAAGAAGGATGGTTCTTCACTAATTATTTCGTTCAGCAAGCCGTTTCAAACCAGTTGCCATTTCAAAGTTTATTAAAATCCCCAAACAACTACGAAGCGGAAAACCTTTTAGGGATTCAAAACTTAAAGTAACAAAACTCAAAACACTTAATATTAAGGAAAATTGAAAATAAGCCATCAGCGAAAATATACGCTAGAAATAACGTAGTTAAGTAGGCCACCATTATGCATTTACGTTTCGTTTGAGTGGCATGACCCGGATTTGAACCGTCTACCTGGTTCGTCTCCAGTCCACTTGCATAGCGCCTTAACTACTTTGGCCACATCATCAACTGGCTTTTTCCTTATTTTCTGTAATATTATTTACAACGATTTATGTCTATTTATTTTTCATAACACGTAAGGTACACCGGCAAAATCTACGCTTGATTGCCGACGACATATAGATTACCTGTAAATTTAGCATTCCTGTTCTCGAATGCATTCGTGAATAAGAATGCTAAAATTTATAGGCAATGTACATTTTCGTTCTTGACAATGGAAACAGAATTTAGCTGGTGGCCGCCGGCAATTCTCTCTTTGTATTGTGTACGATACAAAGAGAGAATTGCCGGCTGCCACCAGCTAAATTCTGTTCCCATTCCCAAAAACGAAAATATACATTACCTATAAATTTAACAAGAATGCTAAATTTACAGGTAATGTTTATTTTCGTTCTTAGTAATCGAAACAGAATTTAGCTGGTGGGGGCTGGCAACTCTTTCATTTTATGGGTTTGGATGTCTTTCTAACTACGGAGGCTCAAATCACAACAAGACCATAACCACCATTGCTGTGTCCGTCACTTTTTTCAACTTCGCAACGGTACCAGAAATTAACGACCACTGTTTACAACGTTCGATTCAGTGTCAAAAGTTAGGTAAATAACATGGCAAATTAAAACATCGTTGCCTCCTTATAGGTAATAGACTTCTTCGACGTAACTAAATTAAATAATAACATTTCATCGTCGAATTGAAATCCTAAAGATTTGAGTTAACGCAGCCATAAAAACAAAAACTTCGTTTTTAGCTTCGTTTAAAAGAGTCTTGTCGCATTGTTGCATGAATGAATAGGCTTACGATCGAACGAAATTCTCCATTAGGCCTATCTGCTACTTACGGAACTAAAACTGCCGTTAAAAAAATTACGCGTAAAAAATGAAAATTAGATCTAAAATCACGTTACCATGGCAACGTCAATAGTTGCTACGAGTCGCTGCTGCAGCGTTTCTCCTGTCCCTTCCCTACTACCACTGATCTATATTTGGCTATGTTGCGCATTACGTTGTAACACTGTACTGTGTGCGCGGAGGCATACCGTGTTGTAAAAATGAATAGGCTTACTGTATATTACAATCCAAATCTCCGTTAGTTGCTACTTACGAAATTAAAGTTGTAAATTAGGCCTAAACGCTGACAATTATGCCTAAAAAGTAAAATAAGCTTAAAAGCTAACACATTTGTAACGGGGAATTCTGATGGTTACTGTTTTTAGATTATATAATAGAGATAGCTGTTGTAGTGCATGATAGAGGTGTGCGCCTTAACATTGGAAGTGGAGGAACTGTACAGAAGACCAATGCGACTAGATAGTCGCTGTAGCCCCTTGTTTTTTTATATTACCCCTTGTACAATGCACCACGGAGTTAATAATGTGCAGAATTTAACAAACTGGATAAAGACGCCAGATTGTATCTGAAACATACTTTAAATGGCATTAAAGGTGCATATTCACCGAATAACGGGGTTACAGCATTTAGCACCGTCTACCATTATTTAGTTCTATATAGCACTTGATTTCAATAAACGCAGGAATGTGCAAAGAAATTTATTTTTACGCCACAAACTAGCCACGTGCCTCCTTAGAATTGAATATAAAGTTGATGCGATCACGTGCACCAGGGAGCAAACGGGCAAGGTTAACGATATTGCTGTCGCTAGATGGCACCCATCTAGCGGTTCAAAATCTGCGTTTAAAAACGGTCAATTTACAGAAAAAAAGCGCCCATGATGTCGTTACGCTTAACTTTACTGCTTGCTTCCTGGTGCACGTCGGCGCACCAACTATGTAGTGTCCGCGGCTTATCTTGAGTTCGCTGCAGAAGGAACACAGATAATCGATTGTACGTCTTTAGTAGCAGCGTGCCGTGCTGATATCCAAGATGGTTACAAGAACAATGGCGGCCATCGATTAAACCCGCCTTCTCCAGGAAGACGGAGCCGCTCAAAAAATACTTGCAGGACTCAAATTACGTAGCGCACACAATACACTCAATAATTAAGTATGCCCGTTGCTTCTTTGTTGTGTAAAAAGAAATTTATTTGTGTGTCCTTTCGCCTGTTGAAAGTAAGGGCTAGACAGAACTAGGTAGCGGCAAATGGCTATACATGCTGCAGCTTGTCATTGGTGGCAATCCCCTTTAAGTCCATAATAATAATAGATAAAATCAGTCGGCATAGTCAGTACGTATTACCAGCCTGTATACACCTACGATTTAAAATGGAACACGGATTTAGTTTTCTTTCACTTTATTCCTGAATTAATACTGCATCAGGTTAATTCGAATTTGTGTACAATAGAAATGTGTTGACATCATAAAACAACCAAACTGTTAATTATTCTGTTTCTTTGCGACTCGTAAAATCATTTAATAATTAAACGTACGGAACGAACTAAAACCAAAGAAGCTTTTTTTCCCCTTTTCAATCCATAAAAGGTTTTTCACAGTGTAATTGTTTTGGGATTGTAGTGTGTTTTGTTTGGATCACTACAGTCTTTTTGGTCATTACTTTCTGTACAATATTGTTGTTAATAGTGCGAAACTATCCAGTCTATGGATGGTATGTGCTTTCGCATATTTATCCTAATTGAATCGTATGTAACATTTAACCATACCCTTGGAACAATATATTGCTATTTTCACCCTTAACTTGACACAATGAATTCTAGCAATTTTTTTTCAAGATACATCAAAGGTCAGTCACGCGATTCGAACCGTCGTTCTGTTAGTTAAAGACGAGGATTGGCTGTTCCTGCCCGCTTTGCTCAGTATCCCCAGGGACCCTTCCCAAAGCTGGCGATGCGCGTTGAAACTTAGGTTTTTCCGCTTTTGTAGTACGTATTCCATAGGATACGAGTCAGGAATAAGAAAATGTTACGTTAACCCTTAATTTGGCACAATGACTTATGTTAGCTAGGAGACGAGGACGTTAACCACTTAGCTGTTCTAGCCCGTTTTGCTCAGTATTCTCAGGGACCCTTTCCAAAGCTGGCAATGCGCGTTGACACTTAGGTTTTTCCGGCTTTGTAGTATGTATTCCATAGGATACGAGTCAGGAATAAGAAAATATTACGTTAACCCTTAATTTGGCACAATGACTTATGTTAGCTAGGAGACGAGGACGTTAACCATTTAGCTGTTCTAGCCCGTTTTGCTCAGGGTTTCCAGAGACCCTTCACAAAGCTGGCGATGCGTGTTGGGACTTAGATTTTTTTCCGTGTTTATAGTATGTATCCCGGAGGATACGAAATCAAATTTAGAGTTAAAAAGTATATATATTCGACGCTAATTTTTGTGGGACACAGAAGTCACGAGTTACATTGCAACGGTCTTTTTTAAAATTCAACATTTATCTCTAATTAGTTATTTTGTTTGCGATATATGGCTAGCCTTATTTTTTTATTCAACCCTTAGGGCGCGTTTACGCACCGACTCGCCTTCGCATTCTCGCAGCTAGAACTCAATCGCGATGGCAAAGGGGACATTGTCGTGGTAACAACGCTAAATGGATTAGCTAAATCCGACATCGTTTGAGTAAATACTTGCAGTCTTATAATCCGTGCCAATAATATGAAAAATTCCTCATGACGAAACAATTTTCCCAAACGCTTCTAACTCACGTTATTTGCTGTTTTCGTTGCAAGGCGGCAGACATAAAACCGCCGCCATGTTGGAATTTGATGTGATTTCTAGCTTCTAGCTGCGAGAATGCAAAAGCGAGTGGTTGCGTAAACGAGCCCTTATTCTAATGTTTCCAAATTTTGTTTATACTAAGAAGCGGTCTTTTCCTACAGATCAGTCTTCCTTTTTTATTTATTTTTTGCTCCAAACTTTATTTCAGCGCTTCTAGAACCGTCATTTCGTCGTCACTGTAGTTAAAACGATGCGTTATAAATCTCGCATTCGCATGGCTGCAACAATGCTCAACAATTGTTGCATCCTCATTCAGCATACTTATTTTGCACACTTATTCTGGACGCTTAATTTGCGCATTTATTTTTCACTCTTTTAGAATGCTTGCAAATACGACCATCTTTATAAGCAATGTGCTCTTTGGATAGCTGGCTTCGATTTTCCAGTTGTAATGTTTTTAAGTAATAATAATAATAACCTATTACAATTTACATTGCAATCCTGGAAGCTATATAAAATAGCTTGTGCGAGTTCCAGGTTGCACCGTATTCAGAAAGTTACATCAAGTACTATTCAACACTACTGATAAGTTTTCGTTTTCTCAAATAACATTGCTTACATGGTGCAGAGTTCATAATGACCTCAAAAACTGAGTTCATCTACAATACTTATAACAATTAATTGTATTTTTCTCTTACTAACTTTCGTTTAAGTACTATCTTTACATTTTTTTCAGTTTTGGTATTCCATCACCTCCTTTGGTAGTTCGCTGAAAATTGTGGATATGCACCAGGTCGTATTCCTATTACCGTATGTAATGTTCCATCATGGTAGTGAGCATGTTTATATATTAATAAACAAAAACGGAACGTTAAATGTTTAGAGTAAGGGTCTAAAAGTCAAAACCTAGAAGGAACACGGACAAGGTTTGACGGTAAGAGTCTAGGTGTAAAATTTTGTAAGAGGCTGGTAAGCATTAGACCCTTACTACCCGGTGATTAGCTTATAGTTCTGTTCTATTCGCACAAAAAGTGTGTATGAACGATTGTAGCCGGTTTTCTTTGTTCTTAGAATATTGTTATGGAACTTTAAGAACATAATTTTCTTGTGAAGTTTGGCATTTTGTGTCTTTTGATGCTTTAGAATTTTTTTATTATATTTCGTAGATTTACGGTAGAGGATAACCAGTAATGCTCTCTGCTGCGAATACCCTGCAATGTTACTAAATCGAAAAATAATTTTCAACATACAGTAAAGCAGTAAACCTATACCATACTACCACTGGATCATCACATTGGAGGATTTCCAGTTTTTCGTGAAAATGTATTTATTTCTGACCACTGGGTAGTAAGGGTCTAATGCTTACCAGCCTCTTACAAAATTTTACACCTAGACCCTTACCGTCAAACCTTGTCCGTGTTCCTTATAGGTTTTGACTTTTACACCCTTACTCTAAACATTTAACGTTCCGTTTTTGTTTATTAATTCGTGTTAGTTTTAGAATTGCAGCTAAACTGTAAAACTGAGAGTTTAACACAGAGACCCAAGGCTGACTCTTACTGACACTGGCTATCGCCATTGTTAACAATAGAAACAAATCCTTTAATATTCAGTCTTGCAGCTGGCGTTTGCTAATTAGCATTGTTGCATAATAACAATGTATGAAACAATGCAAAACAATCAATCTGGTCGTTTAGAGCTCCATAACCCCTGAACCACTTGACCAATTATAAAATGTCTTATGGAAAGGGCACATCTACAGAGCAATACCTGTAAAATGAGCTAAGAACCGGCTTCATAGGACAAATGGTTTCACCTGTAGAGAGGACAGACGAAAGGTACATCCCCAGAACAAGAACAAGAAGTTGTCTATTTGGCCCCACTCTGTATCTCGGGTTTGGCTCTCCCGAATTTCACAATTTTCGGACTGCAGACAGGCCTTGACTAGTCAAGGCTAGATTCCAAATTTGGTTTAAAAATGTTTACTTTTGACGGAGTTATAAGCTCTCAAAGTTTAAAGTTTAACACAGAGATCCTAGGTCGACCCTCACTAACACTGGCTATCGCCAGTGTTAATTATGTAATTAATAAACAAAAACGTATCGTTAAAAGTTAAAAGTAAGGGTCTAAAAGTCAAAACCTGTAAGGAACACGGACAAGCTTTCACTGTAAGGGTCTAGGTGTCAAATTTGGCCAGTAAGACACTGCTAAGCATTAGACCCTTACTACCCGGTTTTTGAGCAACAGCTGTCCGAGATCGTCCTATAAAGACCCATGAGATGATCCAATGATAGTGGGGTAGTGGGTTTCCTACTTTGCTTTAGGTTGACATTTTTTGTCGGTTTGGTAACATGGCAGCGATTCCAAGCAAGACAACCTGCTACAAGTGTAAGCGTAGTTCAGTAAGCCACCTTTATGCACTTACGTTTCATCGAAGTGCAACGGAGAGATTAAGGTGCTATGCAAGTGATCTGGGGGCGAACTGGGTAGCCGGTTCGAATCCGGGTCATGCCACTCCGATTTAACGTAAGTGCATAAAGGTGGCTTACTGAACTACGTTACTTCTAGTGTACGATTTTCGCTGTTGGCCAATTTCCAATTTTCCTTACTAAGTCATTAACATGATCACCGGGTAGTAAGGGTCTAATGCTTAGCAGTGTCTTACTGGCCAAATTTGACACCTAGACCCTTACGGTGAAAGCTTGTCCGTGTTCCTTACAGGTTTTGACTTTTAGACCCTTACTTTTAACTTTTAACGATACGTTTTTGTTTATTAATCCGTGTTACTTTGAGAATTGTAATAAATAGGTGTGGTGGTGGGTGAGGGGTGGGGTATGTGTGACACCTTTATAATTAATTTGTTGTTTGTTTTGTTGCGCCGCTTTCAAGCTCGGTAAATTGCTATGCTCCTTACTAACCTGGCTATCGCAAGTGTTAACAATAGAAACAAATCCTTTAATCTTCAGTCTATGTCTTGCAGCTGGCGTTTGCTAAATGGCATTGTTGCATAATAACAATGTTTAAAACAATGTAAAACAATCAATCTGGTCGTTTAGAGCTCCGTAACCCCTGAACCACTTGACCAATTAGAAAAGGCCTTATGGAAAGGGCACATCTACGGAGCAATACCTGTAAAATGAGCTAAGAACCAGCTTTACACGACAAATAGTTTGACCTGTAGAGAGGACAGACGAAAGTATCCCCAGAACAACAACAACAAGAAGAAGCAGAACAAGAAGTTGTCTATTTGGCCCCTCTCTGTATCTCGGGTTTGGCTGAACTGAATTTCACAATTTTTGGACTGTAGACAGGCCTTGACTAGTCAAGGCTAGATTCCAAATTTGGTTTAAAATTTTTTAATTTTGACGGAGTTATAAGCTCTCAAAGTTGAAAGTTTAACACAGAGATCTTAGGTCGACCCTTACTAACACTGGCTATCGCCAGTGTTAATACCTAAGTTTTCTTTCGTATATATCCCATCAAAATTTAAATTTGTGCAACTTTTGGACATTTGTATCTATTTGAACCGGTTTTTTTCTTTACAAATAAATAAATTTATTTTAAATTCAGCCATTCAGTAAATTAAAGTCTTGTTGTAAGTAAAGCATCATTTTTCCATACTGATAATGCATTGAGATTAATATTGTATCATCTGCAAATAATAGAATTTGTGTTTTTTCAAGGTTATCTGTTATGTCCTGCGTGTATATTAAGTAAACCAATGGATCCAATACAGATCCTTGTGGAACTCCAAATTTTGTTTCGATTATGTTCCTATTATCTTGATAACTCATTACTGTATTGTAAATATTGCCTGTTAGTCAAACATTTTTTTACACTTTAAGAAAATATTTTTGTTAAACGTGTCGAATGCTTTCTTTAACTATAACTAGTTAAGTACATATTCCTACATTTCTACATATTATCCATCACTTGGTGCACCTGTTATTACGTCATTTAATTCTATTAAACTGTCAATTGTACCTTTATTCTTTGTATACATATATACTGGCTAATGCTTAATAGTCGTGTTTTGTCTAAGCAATTTATTACATTTTTGCACAAAAAGAAAATTCTTTTATTTTGTCTATTATAGAAAGCAGTGCTATTGGTCTGTAATTGGTTTTGTCCGTTTTTATTCTTTTTTTTTATACCAGCAATATTACTTGAATTTTTAATATGTCTGGCCAAATCTCCATATCTAGCATTGCATTCATTAATTTTTAAATTGATTTTGCTTTATCTTCTTTGCTTTTTTTTTATATGCTGTCTCTGTACGATATCAATTCCTCTTGCACATGTGTCTTTAATTCATTGATTAAGTTTATTACTTCTTTTTCGTCTGCGTATTAAATATACACCTATTTTTGTGAGTCATTATATTTTTAATTTTATCTTTCCCTTAGTCCTCCATAGAAATTTCCTATGTTTATACATGTCGTGTTCCTCTTTAAGGCTGTCTTTTAGGGTAATTTTGGCATCTGGTTGTGAAAAAAAAAACGTTGTTGAAATCACTTGCTGTTTTTGGAAGTTTTGTGTCTCCTTTAAATGTTTTTCAATGTTCTCGTCGGTATTTACTCTTTGGTTTTTTTCTTGTAGTCTCGTTTATTACCTCCAAAAACAGTTTTTGTGTGCATTTTTTGCAGTACTTTCACCCTTCGTTTATAGTAGTTTTGTTTACAGTCTTTGGTTTTCTTATCTATTTCCTTTTTACAATTTTAAATATAGAGCAGCGTCATGTGACGTCATATTGGCTGCCGGGGGCATTAGATTAAAATGGAGGGTTACACAACGGCACTTCTATACCACGCGCCATGGCTGTTTGCTGTGACGTGCATATCACGTGACTGGGCTATTCCAATCAGATGGCCAAACAGCCGTTCTTCTCGTTCGTCATTGGCTAACTCATGGTGACGTCACAGCAAACAGCCATTGCGCATGGTTTAGTCAAGGCAGTGCTTTGAGAACGGGTTTCATAGGCTTAAAAAAAACGTTGTTTTCTCCAATCCCTTATGCTGCGAAGTTGTAATCGGAAAATAAAGATTCCACTTGCTTAAAAATGTCAGCAACTGCCAACAAATCGACAAAAATCGCACGTTATAGGCCTAAGAAATCCACTCTTAAGAGCATTGTCTTCAGTAAGGCGCCCTTCTTTTTCCCCTCCAGTGCCCCTTGCAGCTAACCCAGTTACTGGCTCCACCATAGAGTTATATACAATAATACTACGTCATGTCACTGCCCTATAGTAGTTTTGTTTACATTCTTTGGTTTTCTTATCTATTTCCTTTTTACAATTTTAAATATTATTATCTTCTCTATGTGAAGTAATAATGACTTCCTTATTTTGTTCCATGATTCATTTTTATGATTGATTGCACTGTTAATTCATTTGTTATCCATTACTTTCTTAAGGTAATTTCCTTTTTGTTTTTACGTCTTCTACTTGACTCAACCAATTGTTTTTTGATTTTTTTTTTTGGTATTACTTGTGTATATTATTTATTTGGTATTGTATTGTAATATGAATTTCATCAGCGCATTTGGTATTTCCCATTCAATACTGTTCATCTCTTTTATGATATTTTTTCATTCTTATAATTTGTGTGTTCATTTTTCAATGTTGTCATCCTACTTTTTGCCTTTTACATTGCTGTAAAGTGTTAGTGGATACTCTAAAAGACTTGTACCTGCCTTCTTATTGCCATTGTTTAAAAGTGTAATAGCTAACTTTTCACCGTACTTTTTCGAATAGGCAACCAACCAAACAAAACAAACACCAAACTTTATTAGGTACACTCATGACCATCAAATATAAAGACTTCAATTCGAAATCTGATGTTTTAAAAAATAAACGACGTTTTTTTTTTTAAACCATCATCTGCAACACTTCAATGATTCAGCCGGGCATGCCAAATCCCTAAAAACACTCAATCTTGACTACGTATTTCTTTCAGTATTTTTTTTTTCACTTGCCTGATTCTTGTAAGGCCCCTAATTCATTGGAGTCGACTACCTCAAAGCGTTCCTGATCGGAAGGAACTAGCGGCAAAATTAATTCTCTGAGAAAGTAATTCATCATCGCTGGAATTAAACAAATCTGACATGCCTAAATCTATCAGTGTTTTTTTCCCTCCCCCAGCCATTTTTGGCCACCTCTCGCCCATTGGATAAAAATCAAGAAAACAACTTTAGTTTCTTTCACAGCGACAGGAAGGAGGACTTGAGGTCACATTAATGAGTCAAAAAATTCCTAAAACCTAATCTGGCACAACAAAATCCGAAATTTTCTTTTCAGCTGGATATAAAACATTCCCAAAAATTGGGATAGGCAACAGTTAAAAACATAGGGTGTGAAAACGAGAATTGCAAGAGAGCTTCTTTTTTTTTTGGGGGGGGGGGGGACACAAAATTAGAATTTTTGGGTTCAAACTTCCCTTGACGAAAATTGCTGTCCCACTGCCGCCTTCCCAGTAAAGCGATTTTAGCGTTTTCCTTGCCTCCGTGGTTTGCCTGTTCTTTTTCCGTGCTTAGAATGCTTAAACAATGCAGGAAACAATGGAAAATAATGTAGGATGACAAGCCAGTTATTGTGCTTTTATAGCAACAATAAACGTTAATTGGCTGTTTTAAAACCGGGCTCCGGGCAAGTATTGTTACTTGCTCAACCGTTCCTAAAACAGCTTATCAACGTTCATTGTTGCAATAAGAGGACAATGGTGGAGTCGGAGTGATGGAATTGTTGTCATTGTGAGTGGGTGGTGGCGTTGTTAGGTTAAGTAAGTTGGGCTAGTATGCAGTACTGAGTGAATAGTTTATTAGGCTACTAAATGAAATTGTTTTCATTTTTCCATTGTTCCATTTTTCATTTTTCCATTGTTCCATGGTTAAATTATGATCAGAATTTTTCCCATTAATGTTGCTCTTCTTGTTTTTTCTTTATCATGTTTAATACAAACGTAGTCAATGCATGATTTGTGTAAGATGCTTTGTCTATTTTTTTTATGGTTATATTTCTTCTCTCGTTGAAGAATCGATTTTTTTTTAATATTCTGATTTTGCCAGCTCATTTTCGTAGCTATGTATTAACTTTTGTTCATGTTTATCTTCTTTACCGTATGGATTTTTAAGTGTATCAGTATTTATATCCCTTATTCGTATTTGGTGAAATCAATTTGTTTTGTTGTTATTAACTAGGAAACAGGCTTTGGGCCTATTGTAGGCAGAGCGAACAGATCTTCATTTCAAACTTATATTTAGTTTTTATTTTAATGACGATACCACATTTGTTAATAATTCTTAAAAATCTGGGTACATTAATGGGGTACATTAATGCCTTATGTGGGGTACAATGCCTTATGGGAGGCACAATTTGGGGTAGAAAAATCTAGGTATATTAATTACTTAATGGGCTTTGTTGGGCTGTTTGACTTAAAATGTGTAACCAACGGACCAACATTTTGCAATTTGGTGTCCGTTACAGGTTACGCTTCGCTCGCTCGCTCCGCCAATTATATTTTTCAGTTTCTTTGTGAAATCGTTCTTACTTGTGTTCGGATTTTGTAAGTAACATTTAATTTTCCTATTTTCTCTTTTATGTAATAATGCTATTTCAGTCTCCATTATATTATTTTCTTCAAATATAGTGTTATTTGAATTTATCAGATAATTCTTTTTAACAAAAAAAATCATTATTCCACCTTCTCTTTTAGACGATTCTGTTGTTAATGTTTTTTTTTTCCGTACCCAATTAAATTGCATTGATCTATTTCTTCTTTTTTTATTATTTCTGTCAATCTCAATCTATTTTTTGCTAGTAAATTTAGTTTCACTATAACACAATTTTTCCTTTAACTTCTTATATTACTTACTGTGTGTCACCTTTACACTTTTACAATAAGCAGTATCTCCTTTGGCTTTTTTTTTCAATTTCACTAAAAAATACTGAAAAAATTCTAAAAAATACTGAATTGACGAACTTATTGTGTAAGTGTTAAATTTAGTAGATCTTCTCCCCTACGTATTACTTTCACTTCCTGTTCGTGTTCATTTTTCGTCATCACGATTTTCCATTCGTATTAAAGTTCTAAAAATTTCTTCTTTTCCAAAAAAGGCTTTTAGTATAAGGAGTCATGTCTTTCTTTTAACTGCATTCATTTTTATTCCATTTCTGTATACATTATCATTTGCCACAATTACTTTTGTGGGGTCTAGCCACTGGTTCCTCATCTTCCCTGTGTTTAAATTGTGAATATTATAGAAGTGTGCATCAGAACTGTGCACTGGAACATTTGATCTTGTCTGCATTGTTCACACTATAGACCACATCTACATGACTATCTTGATAGCCTTGTATGTTGAAGTAGTATGCTGGTTTTTTACCTATTGTTCTGACATTTTCATTTTATCATCCAGTCCGGTTGGTGAGTTCCTAAATTTTTGTTACGATCATACTGAGCTTTATCGATGGCATCTCTATTCATTGTCGCTACTTTTTGTTCTACTGGTTCGTTATCACTTCTCTGGGTTGTTTTTTTGTGTGTGTTTATATTTCATCGTCTTCATTTGCGTCTTTATTGCTTCATCAGTCTTTCTGCCGCTGACTGATGAATTCTGCTGTTTTGATCAATTCTTCAATTTTTTTGTAGGCCGTGATTAATTTATGTATTTGTTCTCCATTTTAATCATACTCGTTTCCAACATTGTTTCTTTCTTTGAACTTCTTTCTGTCTTCTCTTCTCGTTCTTTTGGTTCATCAGTAAATAAGCTTGTCTTCATCGTCATCAGTTCCTTTGGTGGTTCCGGTTTCTCAGAAAATAATACAGATTAAAATCCTGTTTCGCCAAATCAGAATATTCCTAGGTTACAATTTTAGCATTGGAGAAGTGAAAGATAGGCTACATTACTAATTGGAAGGAATTTGCGTTTAGTTCCGGTTTCTGATGTTATATGTTTTAGTGGTGCAGTGAGCATGGTAGCGCGAGCGAGGCACGTAAATTGGAAAAAAAAAATATTCTGCGAAACGGGATTCTGCCAAACGAGATTTCTGTTCCGGATTGAGTCCGTTGTTTTCGACATCTCATATACTTTCATTACTTTCATTTTGGTCTCATATTTGCTTTCCATGTGTTTTCTGAAACTCCTGCACATTTATAAGTTTTTGCATTGCATACTCCACATCTATATACTATATAGTATACAAAGAAAAACGCCAAGTGTGCCGTAAAAAAGGGGGTTATATGATTAAAGTTACACTTTAATTGGTAAAAGAAACACGGATAAAAATTGATGATTTTTAATTGAAATAATCAAATGTACAGTTGAGAAAATTGCATATGTTTAAGTGCTGACGTGCTTTACGTTTTAAATATATGATTGGTAAAGCACAACCGCACCTAAACAGATGAAATTTTCTCAACTGTACATTTGATTATTTCAATTAAAAATCATCAATTTTTATACGTGTACCTTTTAACAAGTAAAGTGTAACGTCAACCCCTTTTTTTACGGCACACTTGACGTTTTTGTTTGTAATCCGTGTACCTTTTTTTACGTCTATGGCGTTGGGCAACAAAGGGTTATGCATGCAGTCAATTGTTGCTGGCCACTTTGAAACAATTCAACTCAGCTCTGAAAGCCTGCATTTACGAAATAAATACGACATTCTATCGTTTCTAGCTGCCAATTTCGAAAACAACGTAGTTTAGTTTGTTTTAATCTATATGCGTTTAGCTGAAACACGGATTCTTTCGATCACTATTTTATTTGAGGTCATAGCTGAATGCTGTACGCCCCAACACAAAATACTACATTCATTCTTTCAAAAGGGTTTCAAACCCTTTCATTTTGCCATTCAACGATAAACTTTTTAGCAGAGAAATGGATCTGGATTTTTCTAAGTGGCATTGTTCCCTAATTACAATGGTTAAAACAATGTAAGACAATCAAAAAGATCGTTCAGGGACCTGTAACTCCGGAATGAATGGACCAATCGAAAAAGTGGTCCCTCTGAGGATGAAGCCCAGGGAAATTTCTTGCTAAGATCATGTTTCAAATTTTATGTAGGTGCAGTAGTTTTTACTGAACCCGTGTCACACAAGAACAAGAACAAGAACAAGAACAAGAAGTGAACACTTTTCAAATTTACGTGTGGCTCCATACGTTTACTCTTGCGTAAAAGTTGGTGTAAAGGTTGGAAAAGTTGCTATCTACTATCTGGCCAAGTTTGTCGAAATATATTGAATAGAAACGAAGAAATTAATAGTTTTAGTTTTGCTGGAAAGAGGACTTCAATCATATATATATATATTACTAACAAAAACGTCAAATGTGCCGTAAAAAAGGAGGTTATATGATTGACGTTTCAATTTACTTGTTAAAATGTACACGGATAAAATTTGGATGATTTTAATTGAAATAATCAAATGTACAATTGCCAAAATTGCATCTGTTTAAGCGCTGTTGTTGCCTTACGTTTTAAATATATGATAGGTAAAGCACAACAGCACTTAAACAGATGCAATTTTCTCAATTGTACATTTGATTATTTCAATTAAAAATCATCCAAATTTTATCCGTGTACATTTTAACAAGTAAAGTGAAACTTCAATCAAATAACGCCCTTTTTTACGGAACACTTGATGTTTTTATTAGTAATCCGTGTACCTTTTGTACGGCTACGGCTTCGTGCTACAAAGGTTTATGCATGCATTGTTTATGCATGCATTGTTGCTGGCCACTTTGAAACAATTCAACTCATCTCAGAAAGCCTGCATTTACGAAATAAATACGCCATCCTATCGTTTCTAGTTGCCAATTTCGAGGTCGGAGGCCTCGAAATTAGCAACGTAGCTTTGTTTGGTTTAAATATATATGCGTTTAGCTGAAACACGGATTCTTTCGGCATACATTTATTAAGAGCTATGGCCCAAAGCCGTACTTCCTGCAAAACTAAATATACTAAAATACGAAATGCAGCAAATTCACTGAAACCTATTCACAAACAAGACACTTCACTCGTTCGTCATTACCCTTGCTGCTCATCCCTGCCCACTTTCTCTCTCCCATTAAGGGAAAGTTCCAGTGGGCAACACGCGCACAACAAGGCGAACTTGACTGCACACACACACATACACTAGAACGCAGTGCACCACCAGCTACGTGCACGTCTCACTGCACAAAGCACTGCACATTCCCTCCACTGCGCATAAATCGGCTCCGCCCACGTTCTCTCTCCCATATAGGGGAAAGTTCCAGTGGGCTTGGCACACCAACAACAATGAACAATGAACAATGAACTTTTTAGCAAAGACATAACACGTGTACGAAGTTTGCTGAGTGGCATTGTTCCCAAATTACCACGGTTAAAACAATGTAAAACAATCAAAATGATCGTTTAGGGACCCGTAACTCCGGAATGAATCGACCAATAGAAAAAGTGGTCTCTCTGAAGATGAAGCCCAGGGAAATTTCTGGCTAAGATCATGTTTCAGATTTTAGGTAGGTGCAGTAGTTTTTTTCTGAAACCGTGTCACACAAGAAGAAGAACAACAACAACAAGTGAACAGTTTTCAAATTTACGTGTGGCTCCCTACTTTTACTCTTGCACGGAAGTGCATAAAAGTTGGTATAAACTTGGGAAAAGTTGCTATCTACTATCTGGCCAAGTTTGGTCGAAATATACTGAATAGAAACGGAGAAATTAATAGTTTTAGTTTTGCTGGAGAGAGGACTTCAATCATATATATACAATGATTATAAACAAAAACGTCAAGTGTGCCGTAAAAAAGGGGAATATATGATTGAATTTTCATTGTTAAAATGAAAATGGATAAAAAATTGTTGTTTTTTCATTGAAATAATAAAATGTACAATTGAGAAAATTCCATCTGTTTAGGTGCTGTTGTGCTTTACGTTTTAAATATATGATTGGTAAAGCACAACAGCACCTAAACAGATGGAATTTTCTTAATAGTACATTTTATTATTTCAATGAAAAATCATCAATTTTTATCCGTGTTCATTTTAACAAGTGAAATTCAATCATATATCCCCCTTTTTTACGGCACACTAGACGTTTTTGTTTGTAATCCGAGTACCTTTTTTACAACTATGGCATCGCGCTACAAAGCTTTATGAATGCAGTCGATTGTTGCTGACTACTTTGAAACAATTCAACTCAGTTCTGAAAGCACCCATCTGCGAAATAAATACGCCATTCTATCGTTTCTAGCTGCCAATTTCCAGGACGAAGGCCTCGAAATTAACAACGTAGCTTAGTTTGGTTTAAATCTATATCGTTTAGCTGAAACACGGATTCTTTCTACGAGTATTTATTCAGAGCCGTGGCCCAAAGCCGTGCGCCTTATCTACAAATACACTAATAAACAACCACACTCACTAACTTCTGCCAACCTCCTCCTTACTCTTGTTACACCACTTCCCACAGCGCACGGTTTCTCGACACAAAGCACTGACGCAACACCACAGACACACATGCACACGCACTGCCGCACTCTTCATCTTCTTCTTCTCTGACACTCTGCTCACTCCATCCTCAGCAATCATCCTCCCACCTACTCTTCCCCATTTAGGGAAAGTTCCAGTGGGAGCGGGAACAGTGGGTCTGACAGCACAACTTCCTGAGCACAACTTCTTGCACCATGTCCAGCTCTATGATCTGCACCATTCCGCATCCACTAGCAGAAACCAGCTTCGTCCACTCCTGTTGCCTCATTAGCTCCAAGGAGAGGAGACAGGAGACAACTAAATTTCAATTTTGGACTTGAGGTAAAACCGAACTATGGTGTTTCTACAACGTTCCTGCCTTCCACATATGACAGCAGCTTCAGGATTATCCCTAACTCCCTTATCCACGCTGCCAACTGCTCTTGGTGCAGCACATATTTCCGACTAACCAGAAGCACATGCTCCGGTGTCTCTTCTATCAAACATGAATGACAATACGGTGAGGTAACCCACCCATACTGGAAGAGATGCACTCGCAGCTGTGTGTGCCCGAACCTCAACCAGGAACTTACCTTCGCGTCTTGGAAACTTAGCCTATCAACGACAGATTTAGGCATACAGATTGTGTGTAACGCATGATACTCCCTAGCCACTTCACCGGCGTCCCAGTCTCTTTGCCACAACGAGTGAGACCACCGCTGTATAGCAGCTCGTCGCATTTTGGGGGAGTCACCATTGCACATCCCTCCCATGAACACCGTGAACACAACCGGGTCAGTCACCTTCAGGTTTTCGCACGCCCTTTTCAGAAGTCTGTGACTGGCTAAGGAATCTGTGTAGATCGTGAACGGAAACAATTTCAAATCAATCGCCACATCCAATGCCACCGAAAGCGCTAACAGTTCACATAGCACACTGGACGTAACGTTTTCCACACGCCTCTTCACGGTTACCTTCAGCCACGGAATCACAACGCCCAAGCCGCCTGTTAAGGTAGCCAAACAGAACGAGGCATCACTGTAAACACCACAGTCAGTGGCATTCACTTCAAAGATCAGCCGCAGATCAGGGCACCAGATCCATGGGTTAGCGGCCGGGCTCTCGCAACCTGCCAGGGCGCACCCGCTACTTGACTCACCATGGTGATCCCTGTACCAGCTTCATCTAAATACTCCTTGCTCTGACCGTTAGACCATCATAGTCGTGCAGAATTCTCCCCACCGGGTCCAATGATCCTTGACTCAAATTCCGTAGACACAGCACCACAAGGAGTTCTTTGGCCCTACACTCAACTCGTGGCTCATTACATTCCACCCCCATCGCACTAACCGGGGTGGAAGCAATGCAACCTCTGACTACGCGCAAACCGACATTTACCACGACTTGGAGCGTTTGCAGATGTCGCTTGGAAGTGGCTAAAAAGGGCAGATGGTAGTCCATGACTGATCGCAGAAATGTCCTATACACAGCAACAAGCGCTCTTCTTGTAACTGTTTTGCCCGCACACAAGGCGCACAACACTCCCAACCGCTCTTGCATTTTCTCCTTCACTCTCCTTACATCTAGCGACCAATCTAGTGCCGAATCAAGCACGCCACCTAGATATTGAAATTGCTATTTGGGACGGATAACCTGGTCCTCTACATGCAAACTAACTGGATCCAGTGCTACCGTCGTGTATCGCGTAAAGTCAACCGCTTCTGTCTTCGCAGGACCCAGAAGCAACCCGCGTTCACGGAGCAAACCGTGGATACTATCTAGGGTGACCTGTGCTTGTGCCGTCAGCTGATCCACCCTATTTCCAACAAACCAAATGGCAACATCGTCTGCATAGCAGACTATGTTGGCAGTGGCGGACACCTGCACTAGGACCTCATTAATGGCCACAGCAAATAACGTCAGGCTCAAGCAGCTCCCTTGCGGCAGCCCTCTGTCAGTGGTCTCCTCTGTCGACCAACACCCATTAATCCTGGTCACAAAAGATCTCATGCCCAAAAGGGCAGCAATGACATTAACCAGTTCCTCACTCACACCCATATTCAGCAGCGATGCCTTAACCCACACTATGGACAGTGTCATAGGCCGCCTTGATGTCTAAAAAGACCACAAGGACGACCTCGCCCTGTGTCCATGCCTCGAGGATGCTGGTAAGCAGGACCAGCACTGCATCTTGTGCACTGCGACCCGGTCGGTAGCCAAATTGCACTCCAGCAAGGCACTCGTAATATTCAATATGCCAGCTCAATCGGTGCATGACCAAAAGTTCAAAAACTTTACGTATACATGATAATAGTGCTATGGGTGAATAATTGTGCACCTCAGACCTGTTTGTCCCCGGTTTGTACACTGGCACCAAAATCATGAACAGCCACGCCCTAGGGATAAGTGATGTCCCATCCAGGAGCCGCTGGAACAAGGCTAGCAGCGACAGCTGTTTCTCTTGTGACAGTTGCCGCAAAGTACCGTAACCAACACCATCAATGCCAGCGGCACTCGAGTCCTTACATTTCATGAAAGCCTCATGAAACTCAGAAATGTTTCAGGGAGTACTCCCCGCCTGAGACACCATGTCCGGAGTTGGTGCTGGCAGTGGTACACCTGCATCAAAGCTGTACACATTCGCAAAGTGGGCGTTAAAGGCGTCCGCCAACTTCTCCTGCCGCAACACTACATGATTACAAATCGTGGAGCCTGCACTGTACACCCATTCCTGCACTACTTTACTCCTACTCCGCCCTAATGCCTTCTACACTTGGTGCAGTGAATTCTGCTCTGCCACAGCACTACATAATCTTTCTCCATACAAGGCCTTTTCCTGTCCTAAAATGTAACGTGCCTCTGCAGACACTCCCTGGTATGTCAACCACCGCTCCTCACTTGGTGCCCTGCGCCACTGCCGATAACTTCTGCATCGGTCACGTACTGCAACGGTACACCTATTCGTCCACCATGCCGGCTGACTCGACCGTGGCAGACGTTGCGGCGTGACGCATTTTTTTGCATTAGCAACGATCCATTCCCCAAAAACACCACAACTAACTTCGGGGCGCTTACGTCTTGCTTGCCCACGAGTGCTGAGAACCGTGGGATGCTGACTTACTGTACCCACTCCTCTATGCGGACACAGCGCCACTGGAAAGTGGTCGCTGCTACGCAAATCATCGGAAACATCAAAAGTGCAGACTGCTGCTACACTACGAGAACAACTAAAGAAGTCCAAGACTGACTCCTGAACACCAGCTTGCTGCCAGCGAACAAACGTGGGAGTACCATCTTGCATAATCTCTAAATCATGCTTGGCAATTGCTTCTGCCAGCCTGCGACCTCGTGCAACCACTTGTAAGGAGCCACAATCATAATGGTGGCTATTGAAATCCCCACCAACAATTAATGGTGCTGGGAACTTCTTAAACCATTGAGACCAGTCACTCATGGATGGACTGCTCGTGATGTGAACAAAAACCATCGTTACCCATTGATGCAACACTAACACTCGTATGGCGACTGCATCAATACCTTGAACCCACTTAATCATAGGAAATACCGTGTAGGGAACAGCCCAGTTTACAAACACACCAACCTTAACACCTGAGAACACGAAATCCGCATTCCAGGCCGAGGCATCGAAGGCTTGCATGCCATTTGCCTCCTGCACACTCACAACTTCAACATATCGCAAGAGCATCTCAACCTCACCCAATTTTCTTTGAATACCTCGAGCA
Organism: Lithobius niger; assembly: GCA_023313725.1. Classification (NCBI taxonomy): domain Eukaryota; kingdom Metazoa; phylum Arthropoda; class Chilopoda; order Lithobiomorpha; family Lithobiidae; genus Lithobius; species Lithobius niger. The sequence goes on from JAHWFP010018042.1 coordinate 28,036, forward strand.
TTCCAGGAAACAATTTTATAACCTAAATGAGCCGCGAACTTCGCAACAGGGCCCTAACTAAAATCACCCCTCATCTCCTGTCCACCCCACAAACCACTGCAGCTTACAATACTCTGACTATTGTCTACTAACGAGATGCTGGAGCTATTTAGAAGTGTGCCCGCACCTTTAAACAGCATTTCTACAGACTTATGCGCAGGTTCGTCTTGCTCCACTGTCACCATCTCACCTACCAGTCCAAGATCTCCAGAATCTATGTCAATGTCATCTCCACTACCTCTCTCTTCTTAGTCAGTCTGTCCTATTGTAGAACTTTCGTCACCACACAACATTGACGCCGGCGTTGCAGACTCCCGCGACTTTATTTGCTTGCGTTTTCATTTTGGTGGTGGCGTCAGCCACGGCCCATCACTTGTGTTTTCCTGATCAACACGCTGAATCGTAACAACCACTTGTCCACCAACCTTATCTCTGCTTTTTTTAAGCAAATCTGTTTATCGAATTCCCTGTACGGAACCAACCTGTACTCTTACATATGTAGGACAATCCCTTCAAAAACTTAAGGAACGTATAGCATTCCATAAATCAAACTTCAAGTTAAAAGTCGAATCCAACTCTTTAGTGCAAGACTGCCTTTCAACAGGCAAGTCGCCTGACAAATACGCAACAGGCCACATCCCCCGACTTGGACAAGGTCCAAATCTTGTTTCGAGAAAAACACACTAGGGCACACATTAATCTTGAAACGCTTGTCATCCATACACATACACCACCTGTACATAACCACTTAGTGCCAGATAATAAATTTCTAAAAGAATATTTTGCTGTAATTCAAACACTTAAACTCGACTCTTTTGCCAGGCATATTGTAAAACCCACATAACGAATGCATCACACCTTTGAAACACGTGACCCCGATTTGCATACACCTTGCCTTGCGACGTGGCATCCCAACGGAGCAGGTGGGTCGTTGCTTTTCGGCTGCCATTTCTGCCTCATTTGAGGGGAGAAATTGGTGGTTTTAATCCGTTTTTAATTACTGTTTTATGCTGTTAACGTAGGATGACTTAGTGGCTTTTGCCATGCTTTAATTTTATTGCTAACCTAATGACGAAAATTGAAAATTTTCGAAACGTTGTTTGTATTTTTATGTAGCACTGCTTGGTTTGCCTTCGCACAATCTGCTACCATGCTTTTCACTCCATAGTCCACAATGTAAGCATTGGGGCACGCGGTTGTTGACTAAGATGATCATTGGAATGCCTGTTATGGACACTACATCTGGCACATCCTCAATCGTGTAGCCTTCTCTAAGGCAGAGCGTGATTTGGTGCACTGTCGTCTCACATACTGCCCTACCCCTTAACTGAAACTTTTCAAACGCATGGCTCTCTAAGACAGCAATGCGCGCCAGACTTGCGGCCACTTCTTGCGGCATAATCCCACGTGGAAACCAATGGAGTCTTGCCTGAACTGTTTGCTCGTGCAAGTCAAATAGCTACACCGGATGGCCATTAATGTCATGTCGTGCTTTCAACAACCTTTGCTTTGCTGCACTGGATTTTAACTCTACTTCAAACGCATAGCCTACCCTCAGTGGACCAACTGCAACAATTTCATCTTCTCCCACAACGCCTCTCACTGCAAGGTAAATCTGCATAAAGGGGTAGGGCCTACCTGCTGGAGGACAGATCATCACCACTGATCTAGGCATGCGCACATTCGTGAGTCCCCCTCCATATAGTTTTTTAAGAGCCTGCAACAGCCGTGATTGCTGTTTGTTGCCCCAATCCTCTTCATCACACACTTCTTCCACTTCACTTTCCCCCCACCTCGTACGTGGCTGACCTGCTACCACTGCACTAAACAGCTTAACAGTCTGCACCGCCGCCTCTCTTCCACTTGCCTTACTCTGCTCACTTCCTCGAATTGACTGCTTTCCTGCTGTCGGCTCAGCAACCCCGCCATTTTGTTTGGCCTGTCTTGCTTCTGCCATCCTTACTTTCATAACTGTGTCAACACCAAAGTCTCTTACCCGCTTTTCACTTATACCATGCTTCTGTGCCACACGCATGACTTGCGCAAACACTTCGTCTGTCACAAAACCAAAGTTGATCTCACAGTCCGTTAATACTTTCTGTTTTCGTAGCGCATCTACGTCTGCAGCCATTTTCACGTGTAGAAAAAAAATGGCGTTTTCATTTCGCCCTTCAACAATCAGCTTTTTAGCAAAGACATAACACGCGGACGAAGAATGGATATGGAGTTTGCTGAGTGGCATTGTTTCCTAATTACAACTGCTAAAACAATGCTAACCAATCGAAATGATCGTTCAGGGACCTGTAACTCTGGAATGACTCGACCAATCGAAAATGTGGTCTCTGTGAGGATGAAGCCCAGGGAAATTTCTGGCCTAGATCATGTTTCAGATTTTAGGTAGGTGCAGTAGTTTTGTCTGAAACCGTGTCACACAAGAACAAAAACAAGAACAAGAACAACAACAAGGTTTCAAATTTCCGTGTGGCTCCGTACGTTCACTCTTGCACGGAATTGCATAAAAGTTGGTATAAAGTTTGGAAAAGTTGCTATCTACTATCTGGCCAAGTTTGGTCACAATATATTGAATAGAAACGGAGAAATTAATAGTTTTAATTTTGCTGGAGAGAGGACTTCAATGCTGGCTGAGCTGATAAGAAAAGAGCCGATAAGAAACAAGGGACTACAGCGAATATCTAGTCGCATTGGTCTTCTGTACAGATCGTCCACTTCCAATCATGTTGAGGCGCACACCTCTATCATGCACTACAACAACTATCTCTATTATTATATGTAAAGCAGCTGTAAAAAAAATTTGGACGGAATCCTATGCGCTGCTCACTCAGCGTAGGCAATTTTGCATGGGTTTTTGTCTAATTTGTCACTGTTTTCGTAATAAAACATGGGTTTATGTACCTGCCAAAAATTTTATTGCTGGAAATATTTCAATTATATGTAAAGCAGCTGTAAAAAAAATTTGGACGGAATCCTATGCGCTGCTCACTCAGCGTAGGCAATTTTGCACGGGTTTTTGTCCAATTTGTCACTGTTTTCGTAATAAAACATGGGTTTATGTACCTGCCAAAAATTTTATTGCTGGAAATATTTCAATTATATGTAAAGCAGCTGTAAAAAAAATTTGGACGGAATCCTATGCGCTGCTCACTCAGC
>JAHWFP010018043.1:990-17975 GCA_023313725.1 Lithobius niger
CCTGGTCGGTGTTAATACCTACATTTTAAGCTATACAAATTGAAAATCGGTTCATTGGTTTGGTCTCTAGGTAAGAGCAAAAGTTTTAGCCCATTTGGCTTTCCGTGTCAAGAATATTGTAGTTACATTAAAATATCTTGCGAAAGGCCCTAAGTCTTGTCCATACCTACGTTTTAAGCTATAGAATTTGAAAATCGGTTCAGTGGTTGGATCTCCAGTTCAGAGCAAAGAGTCCCAACAACAACAACAACAACAACAACAGCAACAACAACAACAATAATGGCCATGCTGTGGACGCCGGACGGTTCAGTTGATGTCATTAAAATTTGTAATGCGGAGAAATAGTTATGACACGACCCCAAATACCAAATTTCGTTGGTCTATGTCAATTTCGGGCGAAAGTATAGGAGTTCAAAGTTTGACGTTTAACATGGAAGTTCATGCTGAGGCTTACAGTGGAATATTGTGGCCTCTTTCTTTATATAAGAATTAATGCTATGTTAAATATTGTATATAAAATTGTGTGAAAGGTTTTCCACGCATGCGTGAACCTAAATTCTCGTGCTAGGCTTTCCTTTGGTTTTTTTGCTCTTCTCTACTTTTGCTCGACCAACGCTGACCGATTTAGGGTCTGCTCTTCTGGCCTTATGCAGGTCGGGCCTATTCAAAATTAGGACTACTTTTCTGAAGGAAAGTCTAAAAGGTTTTTAGGCGAACGTTCAATAACATCCACCACCGAAATGCTGTAAGTCGTGGCAAGCCTTCTAACTTCCTTCATCCAACTATGCCATAAAAATAAACTCCAGATGCAACTGATTTTCAGCATGGACGTATTTATTTCCAGTTTAACCAAATTTAACCAGAAGTGCGACGCCATTCGACTATAAATCCCAAATCCAACTTCCTAGTCGCACTATTTGGTGCATTCGGCCTAAGAACTCGGTAAGCATAAGTAGAAGTCTTTTTTTTATATTATTTAGAGAAAATTTGTCCGGCAATTTATTAGTTTAAAAAACCGTAAGACTATTTTCAAAACGCCAAAATGGCGCCTATATGTTCTAAACTCCACCATTTATTAGTGTCACTTTTAGTTTGATTTCCGAGTGAAACTTACTTTAAGCTTTAAGCAAACATTAATGCCTAGCATTTAGCATAATTGCTTTTTAAGGTTAAGTCTTTAAAAAAAAACAAAAAACACGCCTTTTACTTTGAATTAGGGACGTGTTTTCTATACTCCCTTTAGGGGCTTTAAAACCTACCCCTAAATTTGCTTGCACCGTAGCCAGACGCTATTTGTGTGTTAATTTAAACTGGTTTTTAACAGTTTATTTTTCCGTGTTTTTGTATAATCCTGGGAAGGACTTTTTAGTCACTTAGGTTGCATTCAACTATTTTACGGTGTTGTACAAAAGCTTTCAGCATGTCGCAACATTAACTACCATTAGCTGTTAACCGCAGTTAATTGCTTGTGAAGTTTGAAAACAGTTATTTAAGTCTTAGCTTGTGTTTAAGACCAGAAATTAACTTGTTTCAGCGTGTACTTTGTAATTAAAGCCGTTAGCAAATAACTATACGGGTTTTAATATTTAAATGCTTTAGTTTTAAGGCAGAACAAATATAGATTGCTTTATTTTAGGTTAATTGCTTTTAAAGTTCGAGACCTTTAAAAACTCGATTTTTTTTATTTCATATTAGGTAGCTTAGTTTATATTTCTAAACCGCTCTTAATCCCTGAAATAAATTTAAGTTCAAGGGTACTATAACCTTTATTTACATCAAATAAATACGCACTTTAGCCTGACGCTAGTCGTGTTTCAGCTTTTTTTTTATTGTAGCCTACTTGAGTCCTCTGCTCAATAAGCCTTAATTTGGCACTTAAAAAGTCTGATACAATCCACTATGTGTAACAGGTCAAATAAATCGATTTTTGAAAGTTGTCATGGGTACAATTTACGTAGCACTGCACGAGATAGTGCTCAGATTAGTCAGGCCACTAGGATGTTGGATGGACAAAATCTTCCACTACCCTCTGATGAGTCATCCTCTGAACGGCTTGATCATGAAGCTTTAATGGAAGGACTTAGGCGTCATGATAGGACAGCAACTTGGATAATGGAAAATCTTCCTTCAAGTGGGCATGATGCCTTACATAGATAGTCTTCTGTTGCTGAAGCTGCAATTAGTAACCAACCCAAATCACAAACACGGGTAAAAGCAGCATCAATTGCCAGAGGTTACTCAGCGTCAACCCCACCATGCGATCAAGTTACCTTGGGACATTTAAGGAACTTTACACAATCTGCTAGTACTCCAGTCTACAGGGCTCAAGACGAAAGAGACCTACCGAGCCAAGCCAGGCCAAGTCGACTACCATTTTCGCCAATTCGATCATCAGTTGATGCCATTCTCCTTGCCAGAGGTCGCTTAGGAAATAACTTTACCACTCCACAGCCGAATTTACCTGCGTCTGAAGCATGGATCCGAAAAGATTGGTCTACAAAGGAAAAAACACAAGAAATGATTGACAAGACCCCCATACCAATTCTTCCTCGACGGTGTTCTGCATCTTTATCTCAGCGAAGCGTAGCATCAAGCCGAACAAGTAGCCAAGCTGAATCAATTCCATCTTCCGTCACTTCCAGCAGACAGAGTTGCCTCGCAGGCACCCTGGGAAAACTGAGAATGGAACAAAAGGACTTTGGGACTCAAGCATCACCTAAAAGTAAACATTCCAGCCTTCTAACTGGGAATCAGCCACAGTTACTCAAACCTCACCTGTACACTGCTGTTCAACCTGAAGTTCGTCAAGAGGTAAATATAAGTCCTGTTCAAAACAGATTTAATGAGGTGACTTTAAGTAACAATTAGCCACTGATTTAACGAACCCATATTAATCTTTCCAACTGGTGTTAAAAATTGACCCCAGCAAATGAATACTGGTAGTCTGCCAAATTTGGCTGAAGGTGGAGTTCCAGTAATTCCACCTCCAAGCAATGAGTTTACTCAGCTTTGTAGCCAGGTTTCAAAGCTAACTGAGGTCGTTAATACTTTAGCTTTAGCATCTAATACGGCTAAGGTCAGTCAGGAAAGACAAGTCGGTAATGACTTAAAATCAAGTCTACCCATTTTTAAACCACCCTCTGTTTCAGCTCAGGTTTATTCGGGTTCTTTAGACACTGAAATATCTGGTTTTAAGTTTTTAATGGATTTAACCATCATGCTTGAAACTAGGAAATTTGATGAAAAGGAATTTTTACATATTTACGTGCCATCTGTCTTAATAGATCAGGCAGCATTCTGGTTTTTACAACACCAGCCTTTTCCCAGTTTTGCTGAATTTACAAAAGCATTCCTTGAAGAGTTTCATTCTGAAGATAAAAACATCGGTTTATTAAACCAATTTTATGTGTTGAAACAAGGTGAAAATGAAACCTTCACAGAATATTTCAGGAGATGTAACAAAATATTGATTCAGGCAAATTATTGTGGCCGTGATGCCGAGATTATTAACATTATGAAACGCAATGTTACTGATTCACTTGGACCATACATAGTGCAAACAAAATGTAGCAAATTACCGGAGTTTGTTGATTTTTGTTGTTCAATGGAGACATTTGTACCTGTTGCTGGTTCTGCCATTAAAAACCAAACCATAACTTCTAAACAGGACAAAACTCGAGAAGCTCTTTCTTCTAATTCTGCAAATAAGGATAAGAAATTTTGCATGTTGCACAATTCTACCACTCACAGTATGGCCGATTGTTATCAATTAAAAACTGTTTGTGAAAATGTTAGAAGTAACAAATTAGTTTTAAAAGACTTAACTAATCCTATAGCACCTGGTTCCACCACTCAGCCCAAACAAGCTGCATATAGCAATACCACTGACAACAAAAATCAGGTTTTTGTTAAACCAAAGCAGCCAGTAGTCTGTGGACATTGTCATCGTGCTGGCCACTCGAGTGACACCTGCTGGCAGTTGCATCCCGATAGGCGCCCTGCACGTTTTCGACAGCAAGTAAACGCCATTGGTGGTTTGGAACCAGATGCCACAGAAAGTGATTTAAACAAGTAGGGTATCAACCTTTTGCTGAGGGAGGTTTAACGCCCAATTTTGACAAGGTTTTGAAGCCCTCAGCATTACCACCAGGTCTTTTAGGGAAAAATTACCCAAGGACTTTTACCAAATCTAATAAGTTGAATTATAGTCAGTTGCCTTATTCAGTTCATGGACCATTAGAGCCCAAATCAGCTCCTTGTGGATATTTAGCTATAAAAATTGGGATTGACACAGCTGATGCCTTAATTGATGGAGGTTCCAGTTTGTCTTTTGCTGATGCAAGAATGAAGAGTGATTTTATCAAAATGGGTTTCAAATTTGTTCGTCGTGAGTATAGAGTACGCTGTGCTGACAGTCGCTGGGCAATTTGCTCAGGGTTTGTCAGGGTAACCTTTAAAATTAAGAAGAAGGTTTTTACTTATCCATTCATTTTGATGGAATCTTGTCTCCAGCCAATCATTTTAGGAGTAGATTTCCTGCAATGGTCTGGTTTGGTGACTGATTACCAGAAAAATGTGTGGTTTTGGGCACCATATGATGGTTTCACTTATCACTTACGTCGCAATCCCTTGCATGACATTCAGCACAATGCCATCGGCCATGTTATTGATGAGGAGGTTCACCCAAGCTTAGAAGCATTAAGACAAAAAGTAGATGCAATTGAAATTTTAGATAGTGTTCAAAAAGAGCAATTCTACAATCTTTTAGTGGCATATAGGCACATTTTCTCTACTAGAGTTGGGTGTTTTAAGCATGCTCAGCCAATGACTATTGATATTCGTGGGGCTGCACTATAGCTCAGAAGCCTTTTGGTTGCTCATGGCTTCAACAACAAATAATTGAGGTTCATATTGAAAGGATGCTACAGTGTGGAGTAATTGAAGAAGGGTAATATGAGCATAGCTCACCAGTTTTCTTGACGCCAAAGAAAGACGGAAGCACTCGTCTTGTTATTTCTTACGTCCTTCTTAATTTTAATATTCCTAAGGATAATTACCCACTCCCAAACATTTCTCAGGTGTTGGAACAGTATGCTAACTGTGCTTACATCTCCAATCTCGATGCGACCGACGCTTACTGGAATTTACCAATGGAGTACCACAGTGGTAAAATTGCTAGTTTTGTCACCATTACTAAGCAGTACATTGCAAAGAGATGTCAGTTTGGTCTCAAAAATTCGGGAGCTGCATTCTGTAGAGCCATGGATGCAGTAATTGATCCTGTCCGTCATCTCGGATGTAGTTCTTACAGCGATGACTGGGGCATTGGAAATGTTAAGTGGCCAGCGCACTATGATGCTCTAGCAGCTTCATTTTCTCAACTTGAACGTGAAGGTGTAAATCTCAACTTCAAGAAAAGTGAGTTTTGTAAGAAAGAAATGCTCATTCTTGGTTACCTAGTCACCCGTGATGGTGTGAAACCTAACCCAGCTAAGGTAAAAATCCTCCAATGTTGGGAAACTCCTAAGACAATCTCCCAAATCAGGAAATTTCTGGGGATCGCCAACTGGTTCAGAAAGTTCATTTACTCTTATGCTCACATTGCGGCACCGCTCTCTGATGTGTTGCAGGGCAAAAATCCAACATTTTACTGGGGTGACAGACAAGAACAGGCTTTTCAGCAACTGAAATCAAGTTTGTTGAAGGCTCCAATTCTTGCTCATCCTGACCCAGAACTAGGCTGGACCATTATGGCGGATGCTTCCTCAGTAGGCATTGGAGCTTTGCTTTGCCAGAAGAAGCCAGGTAGCAAGCAATACGTAACTGTAGACATGGCCTCCAGGAAATTAAGTAATGCTGAACGTAAATATACCACAACGGAAAAAGAATTACTCTCGGTGGTCTTTGCTTTAAAAAAATGGCGTCACCTGGTGGAAGGAGGTGAAATTTTAGCAATCACGGACCATTTACCGCTGACTTTGATTAAACGAATCCATAATAGAACTGGCAGATTGGCCAGATGGCTAGTTTTCTTGTCTTCTTTGGAAGCAAAGTTAATTTGGCAACCAGGCAAACTGCATACCGCAGCTGATTCGTTATCACGCCTTTATGAATCGGATTTGCAACAAGAAGAAAAAATGAATCCAGTTCTTATACCTGTTTCTTTGCCAGAATTTGAAAGGCCAGTTTATCTCTTCAATAATGACTGTTTTAGCTGTCATATTGAAATAGAGCAATTAACCTTTTCAAAGATTTCGCAAGCAACTAAGCAGGATCCATTCATGTCAGTTTTACTTCTGGCTTTACAAGGTAAACCTTGGAAAGCAACTTCACCTTCATTGCAAAGGTTCGTTGATAAGTACTTGCCAATGTGTTATTTTGACACTGAACAGCAAATTATTTTTATTGAATTGTCTGAAGATCCTGTTAATTCGACTAAAATTAAGATTTATGTTCCACGCTCATTGCAACGACGAGTGCTTGAACTCCACCACAGCACGCTACCAGGCGGACATTTCGGTGCTCGTAAGACTCTAGCCCAATTATATAATTTATATTATTTTCCAAGAGCGTCAAAGCTAGTCCATGCATTTGTTAAAAAATGTCACCAGTGCCAAACAAAAAAAAGCCATGGCGCACAGATGCTTGGTAGACTTTGCTCCGCTCCTCTTTACTATCCTGGGCATACTGTTCACGTCGATTGGAAAAGCAGCTTACCAGCAAGCAAAGGCTCAAATTTCAAACACATCTTAGTAATAACAGATGCTTTTTCGGGCTACACAGACGCATACCCTTGTAGAAAGTTTGATACCAAGACATTTGTGACGTTGCTAATCAACAACTTTATCAAATATTTTGGCGTTCCAGTTCGAATTATTTCAGACTCAGGACCACCATTCTGCGCAAAATTGGTAAAACAACTGTACAGACGATTTGGCATTAAGGCAGCCCACACCGGGGTTTATCACCCTCAAGCTAATGCAAATGTGGAAACCGTAATGAAAAAAATCAACAGGCAAATTACAATGTTCTGTGAATTTCAGAGGGACTGGGCAGACAAGCTGCCCATGTTTATCATGTCTCTGAATAGCTCAATTCATTCAAGGACAGGCTATACACCAGCTTTCTTATGCTTTGGTCGAGAACTCTCAATGGGTCTCGAGCCACCATTAGATAAAGTCATAGAACAGCCTGTTGCACTGTACGCAGCAGAATTGTCGAAAAATCTACAAAAGGCTATTGAAAGGGTAAGACGTTTTAGAGTTTCTGATAGAAAGTACATTAGTGATAAGCTAAATGCTGGTCGTAATGTAGATTTTGAATTTAATGTTGGAGACAGAATTTGGGTCAAAACGCACCACATCTCCAGTAAATCCAATTATTTTGCGGGTCGTCTTGCACCAAAGTATAGTGGACCTTACATAATCCATGAAAAGGTCTCCCCTCTGATATATCGAGTGAGGGATCTTGGTACTGGATTAATCCAGAAAAATTACCAACATATTGATAATTTGCGTCCGGTGCATGACGAAATTCCAGGAGAATTTGATTAAAACAAAAACAAAATAAAGATCGTCTTAAACTCCTTTCATCACGTCTAATTTGGACAAACTCAGAAGTGCTGTTCAGAACCTTGCCAGAAATGGAACCCTCATGGTTGAAATATCAGAAATCTAAGCTTTCATATTTTATTGAAAAATGTGTAAAAACCTCTTTTTGCAGCCTAAATAAAGCTTTTCCATTTATTATTTTATCATTCAATTGTATGTTTTGATACTACATGAAAAACATGACACTGAGAGCTACGCAAAATTTTCGTACAGAATTAGCCCCCTCACACGTGAAACACTGAAAATGGCTTAAACCACCCAAAATAAGTTGAAACAATTCCCAAAATAAAGTGGGTAAGTTCAGAATTTCAAGAAATGTTTTGGTGAGCTGTCACAATTCTGGTGTGAAAATGCAGTACTGCTGCTCAGCCCGCCTAATTTCTTAAACACTTGTTACTAAATTTGAACCTTTTGAATATCAGTTTTGAAAATTAAGATTTCCAAATTTTTAAACCTCAGAACCTTTATGATTTGGTAAATTTCTTGACCTTTTTTCCTAATGGCCGCCACTAAATTTGAAGGTTTGCAAATTGGGTGTAACAACGTTAAGTTTGCCTTTATACCCATTCGTAACTGATTTGCTCACTACGAAAACTGTTACCCATCAACTCTATACAGTTCATTTTTCCATTACCTCATTGTCAGGTTTCGCTGTTACTCAAAACAAATGAATGATGCTTTTCTATTTTTGACGTTTTTGAGAACTTATGATTTGACTCCTTTTCATTTGAGCGTGAAGTTGAAATTTTTAAGAAATTTAAAGGAAAGTGCCTCTATGGTCGTACAACTGATTGATTTTGGTGTTGCTCGTGGAAAATGGTTAGCTCCCAAACCTGAGTGCGTCCTTCGTGCATGATTTATTTTAATACTTAACTTTGCCCCCCCCCCCCCCAGGGTGGGGGGTCTAAAACGCTTGTTGAATGAGGCTCCTACTGATAGCTTAATACGTGTGAACATGGTAAGCTTAAATTGGAGTATACTAATACTGAGCCTGCCAAAGTTTCGAAATAAGTAGTTTTAGAGGAACCGGTTATCCGAGTTTAGACGGTTTACTGGTGCAACTAGGACGGGCTACGTCTCAAAGTTGTGCTGCAGCACTTCGCCAGGGTTCTGTGCGCTCAGTTTGCGTCATTCCTAGTCTGCTCGCAAACTAATGCGTGTGACGTTTAAATTGACTCTGACCATAACTTGCATGTTGGTTAGCCATGGAGGCCCCTCTTCGTTCTCACCAGTGTCTTTTCTTGGTTGACTCGGCGCCTAAATTCTCCCCGTTAACAGTCGCGAAAGTAGTGATTATGCAAGACGTTTCGCGATTCAGTTGTACAATTGACCAATGATTTTATTTTTCCATTAGCTGCTTGGGTGTACGATACGACGCCCGGTATTAGCCGAAGCAGGCTTTAAAATTCAAGAATCAATTTCACTTTACGTGCAAAATGTTATCACGCAAACTCTTGCAAAATTAATTTTCCCCTAACCTAATGTAAGCATCCTTTTAACCCGGACCTAAATAAAATCTCTTTTGCTATCAACACTTAAGAAACTAAAGAAAGTTTCTTTTCTCCACTGTCCGCTGCTTAAAGTTGTTTATTTGTTGACTTTATTATTGCACATTTTATACGTTTTGTTTGTATAACTTTTCAAAGTTTTGTATTTAAACACTCCGAAAACGTGTATCTACGCTGAATATTTGTGACTTGGATTACAACTACTGTAATTTGTCAAGCCTGATTTAATTGACTTAGTCTTTAACATAATTCACGTTAGACACATTTCTATGTACAATAATTTTTGAAATTCTGAAGCCGATTTTCTTGCAATTGAGTGCCTAATAATTGTGTAAGACCAACCACTTTCGCGTCAAAATAAGTAAGCTAGAAACTCCCTTTGAATTTTTTTTAACCCACCGAAGCAACAATGTTTGTCAAACGTACCGACATTGAATATTGTTTAAAACACGATTGTTGCATTCGATTTTATTTTAAGTTAACCCTTTCTTAATATGTAAGACCATATTTCCAACATTTCGCTTTTAACAACTTGCAGCTTATAAAAGAAAGGTTCTTAAATTGATAATTCTGGACTCCTGAAGAACTTCGGATCTTTTACTGGAAACCTACCTTGAATACTTCAAAATCATCGGCTCATCAAGAGCCTTGATGATTTCATCTTTCACCTTTTGTAACAATTGACGTAACGTCATGTTAAAACAATCGGAACTTGTTAACCCTCAGTTGCATCAATCATCTTTGTTCGAGTTAAACGCCTTTACATTGTTATTAGTGTAATGATTTTAAAACTGGCAACGACGACCTATCCGTTGCTATTGTTTATATTTCCGTTAGTGCACAAATGAAAGCACTGATTTCATGGCTATTAATAAACTTTACGAAGTTTAACAAAACTAACGGAAAAACTTCTAAAAAACTATAACAAAGAGAATAAAGCGTCTCGGTTAATTTAACAAATAAGTTTAAGATTTTTTCTTTCTATGGGAAGCAAGTTTGTTTTACGGCTTAATGCCCGTAACTTTCGCTACCTAAGATTGTTAGAAATAAGATTGTTAATTGTTCTAAGAGTTTAGTACGACTGGAAAATTAATTCTTTGTCTTTTTTTCTTTTCATATCTTCATTTGCATGACGGTCACCGGAGGTTCCAAATTCTCGGCCGACCCTCCCCTAGAGTAACGGAGCTTGCCGGTCCTCGATTTGCCTGTTGGCCTTGGGCAGAGCTTACCTCCGGGCGCCGTTACACGATGGGCCTTGGTTCGTTGGGACATGGGACCCTCACATTATCATCCCCATCGTCCTGGCGTTTATCAACTTGACCCCTTAGGCTTGTCTTGCGTCTGATGTCCTTGTGCCCTCAGTCACATTTAGTGCTGGCACTCCCCGCTGCACTGGGCCCCTGGGGGCGATCAGTGGAATATTGTGGCCTCTTTCTTTATATAAGAATTTACTATGCAATATAATGCTATGTTAAATATTGTATATAAAATTGTGTGAAAGGTTTTCCACGCATGCGTGAACCTAAATTCTCGTGCTAGGCTTTCCTTTGGTTTTTTTGCTCTTCTCTACTTTTGCTCGACCAACGCTGACCGATTTAGGGTCTGCTCTTCTGGCCTTATGCAGGTCGGGCCTATTCAAAATTAGGACTACTTTTCTGAAGGAAAGTCTAAAAGGTTTTTAGGCGAACGTTCAATAACATCCACCACCGAAATGCTGTAAGTCGTGGCAAGCCTTCTAACTTCCTTCATCCAACCATGCCATAAAAATAAACTCCAGATACAACTGATTTCCAGCCTGGACGTATTTATTTCCAGTTTAACCAAATTTAACCAGAAGTGCGACGCCATTCGACTATAAATCCCAAATCCAACTTCCTAGTCGCACTAATTGTTGCACATGAGCGATCCCAGTAGTGTTAGTCGTCAGGCTTAACGGTGATGTCAGGCTTGTTGGCGACTACAGCGTGTCGATCAACCCGGAATTAGAAATTGAATACCACCCCATTTCTAGAGCAGAAGACCTATTTGGTAAACTGTGTGGCACTGACAAATATTCAGCAGCCATCATAGTGATGCTATTTTCAAATACGCACAAAGATTACTCTAACTGCTCTTAACAATTAACACGTGTAAAAGTGAATTTCAGTGGCAGAGGGTTTCATTAGGTCAAGCGAGTGCGCTGGAAATTTTCCAGGAGTGCATTGAAATCTGTACTAAAGGATATTCCTAATCTCAACCTTTTCACGATTACATTTGCGTTCGTATTCGGAATGGACGAGCAGCATGACCTTGCATTGTGAAAAGTATGCTCAAGCTTGTAGGAAAATAGTATTAGAGTCCAAAAGGCAAAATAACCAACAGGACCATCTTAAATATCTTTGATTTGGCATAAACAAAGAAGGAATGTTCAACCATCCTCAGGTTCATGAAATCATGATGTCAGAACCGAGTAATACTTAACAATTAAGAAGCTACTTAGGGTTTACAGGCCAGTATAGAAAAAGTGTGTCACATTTGGCATTTCTGCTAGCTCCCCTAAACAAGTTGTTTAGGGGAGCTAGCACACATCGTAGCTCTGGGCTGCTAAATATTCATAGGCTGTGGCTAACCTAAAAAAAAAAAACATTTTTATATTCTAAGATTCTTGTGCATTGTTCCCAATCTTCCATTAAAACTAGTCTGTGATGTATCTCCTTAGGGGTGGGAGCGGCAATTATGCATACAATGCGTACAGGGGAAGGTAAGCCTATCGGTGTTGTTTCACAGGCTCTTAACAAGGCCGAACTTTCCTGTGCCCAGTTTGACCGTGAGGCAATATCAATAGTGTTTGGGGTAATGAGGTCCATCAGTTTCTTTTTGGCAGGAGGTTGTACTGCAAACGGATCAAAAGCCTTTGTTTTGAGTGTTTGGCAGTAAAATTGCTATTAAAGCTATAGCAGCAGCTTGCATTCAGTGCTGGGTGCTATGGCAACCATTTTGAGCTACAACACAACCAGGGTAAATAGAATTTAACAGCAGATTTTTTTTCACGAATGCCTTTGCGTATATGCCTCCTGTCAAAAAAAAAAACAACAGGTTATCGAGTAGTCCATTGATTCCTTGCCTGTCTTATCAGGCCAATTTGAGGAATTTACACTTAATGATAAGGTTTTATCCACAGCATACCATTATACAAATAAAGGTTAGCCTGATAAGGTGGCAACGAAAGTTTTAAACCCTATCTGCACAGCAAAAAAAATTAAATATCTTCAGAAAGTAAAGCAATTTTTTCGAAGCACAGATTTAGTAATCCCAGAAATATTAAGGCCACATGTTTTAAACGAGTTACATCTTGTACAGTGTGGATAAAAGCACTTGCACGTTCAAAGGTCTGATAGCCTGGTTATAGCCCATGACATTGCTAAACACTGTTAGAACTTGTGAGGATTGTTAGCTTTAGAAAGAAGAATTTGCAGGCCGAAAGCATTTAGCCGAAATCACGCCAAAACCATTTGGAAAGGGTTTAGCTGGACATGTGTACGCCCAGCTAAACCCTGGTCACATATCCAGATTTCGCAGGACCTTCGTTTGGCGGGAAAATGTTTTAATGTATTCTCGATGCGCACACAAATTTCCCATTGGTTTTCCAAATGAAAATAATGATCATCGCACATATTATTCAAATTTTGAGGGCATTATTTGCTACATTCGGGCTAGTAAAAGTACTGGTCGGTGACAATGCACCGAATTTTGTTGGTTCTAAATTCACAGAATTGTTGAATGAGTGTGGTATCAAACACAAAAGTAATATTCCTTACCACCCGGCAAGCAATGGTGCCTCAGAAAATCTAGTTAGTTCTATGAAAAGCTAGCCTAAACAGGCCAGATACCTAAATGGGCTTGACAAAGTTTAAGTTTATAAAATGTACTGCTAAAGTTTCTCATGGTTGCATGCAGTCTGTTGTATAGAACAACTCAATGTATACCAACAGACATATTTCTAGGAAGACATCCACGAACACGTTTATCACTAATGCTTCCTTATGCAGAATATAAGCTTGAGAAAATTCAGTGCCATCAACCAAAATCTACGGCAACTAAACCACAAATAAGCTTTTATATTCAAGAACCTGTATGTTTTAGAGATTGTAAACCAAGTGCGAAACATTAATGGCAAGCGGGTACCATGATTAAAAAGGATGGGAATCTACTTTATGGAGTAAAAAAATAAAATAGGTGAAGTCTACAGGACGCATGCGGATCATGCATAATAGTGAGGAAGTTACACCAAATCTGGTATTTCAGTCATCAGATGGTTTAAGCTCTCGGGCTGAAAACTGCATTACCTTACAAGAACCCTAGTTCGTTAACAATGTCAGTGATCGCGTCGAAGTATTTTGAAAATCAGCGGTTTCATAAAGATTCTTGGCAGTGATGTCACCATCAGTACTTACGTCATCGAGACGTTTAACGTTGCTACCGCTATTTTTTCCGTCAGTCGTTGTGCTTCTGACACTATGCCTACTTTTCTGAGTGAAGCTTCGCAAACATCATAAACTATCCGTGAGTTGGGAGAATCACCCACAAACTGTCCGTGGGAACTCATTCTGTGCTTATTAATAATAATAAAATTTGTTGCGATAGCAACGGGTTTGGCAAGGACTGGGGAGTCACTAACAGCCAGCCACAATTACATGTAAATACAATGGACATAATAAGGCCAAGGAATGATGATGGTAAGAGGTTTGGGGACACGAATGCCTTACCACCAAGGTCGGACCTGCCAGGGACTCGCGGCCCTCGATGGCATCGTCAAACGTGCAGGACATGGGAAGGGTGTGAAAAGTGTGAAAAGGCCCAAAATGATGCTGCACAATAAAAAGTATAAACAGTGCTAAAAATTGTATGCTAGTGAAAACTAAAAACTAAAGCACCCAGATAGTGGGACTTAAAAAAATAATAATTAAAAAAATATATATTTATATAAAGGGCAACCTAAGAAAAGTAGTCCTGAACAAATGGACCTCCAATGGTTAGGTACGTAACAACCAGATTATTAGTGGAAAATTGTTCAGCCATGCAATTTATACAATTATCTCTGTTTTCCTTGATTTAATATGTCTTTTCTCGTGCTTGTTCCCAAATTGTGCGTTAGTCTTACGTGAGTGTTTCATATGATTTTGGGGGGAGAAATGTATGTATTTCTTTGCTAAGTGTTGGATTCGAAAAATAGTGGTAAAGAAAATTGGTATTAATTCATTACATATCTTAGGGGGCTAGGGTTAGTATTTTAGCAAATAGAAGGATTTAAACTTGTACTTTAACCACTGCCATGGGCACGGCGGACAAACATATGAGTTTTTGCGTACCCTGGCTAGGAAAGGGTGTTTTTCGTTTGCTTCACTCCCTCATTCAGCGTATCCCTTGTTCCGGAGGCCATACACTTACATTACATATGATTCTTTCGTGCAAAAATGGTTGGAATACGCGTTTGTACATGTGAAATAAATAAATACGCCTTTGTGCAGGTGAAATAATAAATACGCCTTTGTACACTAGAAATAAATAAATAGGCATTGGAGGCATTGTAAGGGAGGATTAAACAAACGAAGCTTCAACAATCAGCAAGAGGGCGAGCGGGCTCATTCTTCCCACGGTAGCAAAGAAAAAGGGCGAGCGACCGACAATGAAAACGGATATGTGCTCTATCAATTACTTGCGGCCGTCTTGTGGCGGCCGTCTTGTGGCCGTCTCGTTGCCGTCCATCCTACGCGACAACTCGATTTTATTAATAAAGATAGGTTATTACCCGCTTTCCGAGTACTGAGCCGCAGGGGCCGAGCCATTGTTGCGCTCAGTACGAGAAAAGCGGGTAATAACCTATTTATCACCCATCGCGTAACAATTGAAAAGCGCATTCGGTGTCATTGTTATTGCAACATCGTCTTTGTTCGCTGAAGGGGAAAATCGGCATTAGGAGTCATTTTTTTGTGCAAACATTGTTGCACGCACAGTCGCATTGTCAAGCTTTCTAAGTAAAATAACGTCAGCACGATTCGTTCTTTGTTCTGCGCATGCTAGCCGTTTGTCGATCTCAGAACTCCAGGCCTGTGATTAAGGTATCAAACTTGTTGCATTGTTACAAACATTGTTGTACAGTACTGAGATCGTCAAGGGCCTTAGGGTTTCGGGCAGATGACCAGGAGTGGTTAACGTTCGTTAAACCCTTTGAACCCTTTGAAGATCATCTAAACTGGGTGATCTAGACAAACGCTAGTGTGTCGCGCCAAGTTAGGCAACAAACATCACAACAAACATCACATCAATTCAATTGTCGAGGTTGTAAACCATTGAAGCGCGACGCCATTGCGTCAGTATCTTATATCTTGAAGCATAGTTGTGCACATTTCAAGTACTTGGGGAAAAATAATAATGCAGTACAATAGCTTAAATTGTGTTAAAATCGAGAGCAATGACCCACCTGACAAAAATTAACTCGTGTTTGAATGCCAGCTATGCTGCTTTTAATGCAAAATCTGACCCTCAATAACGTTGAAAATGTGTAACTAGCTAGCTAGCTAGTAGCTAATTCTAGTCCGCATGTTAAATCCCATAGGGTGATTATTCATCGATTCCGAGATAACGGGAAGGCTTACAGCTATGAAATTGGACGAATGTGTGCACTACGATACGAACTGCGTACCTTTTATGGTTTGGAGCCTGGGGGGCGTAACAGGGATGGCGTGGGAAGGCGCGTAAGTACGAAAATATTGTTATAACCATTGTTAATATTGTCGGCATCGTCTCTCATTGGACGGCCAAAGTTCCGACAATGAGAACGTGTATACTGACGTACGTGCCTATGCACACACTAGTGTATCACGATAAATCTAAACAACGTTGCAAAGAAATTGTATTCACGTCCAATTCACGAAAAATAAACCTTGTGTAAAAACAAAGCAAAATAAACAGAGCCAAAAACTGGTAAGGAGGCCACCAAGTTGAGAGTGGTTCGGCCCTTCAAAGGAGTAATATCAACACACCAAAACTAACTAAATACAACAAATTTCAACAAAATTAAAACCAAACCAAAAGCCAATAAAGAGGTGACTAAGTTGAGAATGGTTCGGCCTATAGGCAAAAGGTAGTAGCAAATTGTTGAAAACCAATTTCTTGTTGACGTGGCGCTTTATTACTCATCTGCACGGTAGTGGAGATGAGTCAATACACAATTTAAAAAAAGAAGTGATATCATATTAAAAACCAAAACTGGTAGAAGGGTCCGCCAAGTTCCGAATGATTCGGCCCTTCAAAGGAGTGATATCAACACACCTAAACATTCGCCAACTTAATCGCACCGAATAATACCTTGGACGTTAAATGAAAACTTGAACATTGCTACCGAAAGTAGCAATGTTCTAGTTTTCATTTAGCCTTCGAATTATTAAGCGGTGCGATTAACTTGGCAAATGTTTTGGTGTGTTGATATCACTGCTTTGAAGGGCCGAACCATTCGGAACTTGGCGGCCCCTTTTACCAGTTTTGCTTTTGATATGATAGATAATACGTTGTGACTTGATGTTTTTCAGGTAAAGTGCGTTTTTTAGAAAATCGTTGTGCGGTTTAAAAAATAATGAAATAATAAAGTAGGCATTAATTCTGGTATTCACCCAAGACCAGTCTGTAATGGTGACCATTTGGTCGTTATCTCTTACCTTTTGACTTCGAATTCTTCATGTGAACGACATTTTATAGAAAATTCTTGTGTGCTTCAAAAATAATGAAATGACGAAATAATGAAATAATAAAGTTAGCATTAATTCTTGTATTCTTCTAAAACCAGTCTGTAATGCTGATGATCTGGTTGTTTATTATTTATCATATCAAA
>JAHWFP010018045.1:0-11672 GCA_023313725.1 Lithobius niger
CGGTATGTAACCTTAGCTGTTCGCGATGTTTGCGAATCGTATTACCGTTAGTATCAACGATAGTATAGGACTGATTTTCACATTTTTGGTTAACCATACCGACTGACCATAGCCTGTCATTTGTTGTTGAAAAGTCACGATACCAAACCTTTTCACCTATTTGATACGTTTTCAACTCACGATGGTGGGTGCTCTGTACTTGTTTTAATTGTTTACGGCGTACGGCTGCAATAGGGTCAGGGAACAATAAATCCAGCCGAGACTTTAATTCTCGGTTAAAATATAATTTTCCGGGTGTTGCTTGCGTGGTAGCGGAGATAGTGATTCGTGCTGATAACAAGTAGGAATTTATACTCTCTTGAATAGTAGACCCCTGTCGCCGCGCGGCCTTGTAGACTCTCTTGAAATTACGGACGTATACCTCAGCCAAACCGTTGGTCCAAGGCGCATAACTTGGCCCGGTCATGTGCCTAATTCCGTTGGATTTTAACCAACTTTGGAATTCTGCTGACAAAAATTGGGCAGCATTGTCCGTAACTAAGCTGTCCATTAAACCATATAAAGCTATATGATTGTTTAAAACGTCAATGACACGCGCGGACGTTGTTGACTTCATTTTATGCACAAAAGGAATTTTTGAATGTGCGTCTACAAGAATGAAAAACATGTAATTGTCCATCGGGCCCAAAAAATCAGCGTGTAAGCGATTGTTGGGTTTTAGTGGATATTCCCACGTATGCTTAGGACCTGCCGTTTGAGTATCTTTATACTCTTGACAATTTTGGCACGATTTGACTTTATTTTCAATGTCAGAGTCAATCTTAGGCCACCAGACTTTTTGTCTAGCTAAACTTTTCAATTTAACTATGCCTAAGTGAGCACTATGTAGATCTTTCAAGATTTGTCTCCGCAAGGCCGTCGGCACCAGGACTCTATACCCCCAAAATAAGGTTTCGTTTTCGACAGAGATTTCAGCACGACGTGTGAAGTACGGTAACAGATCGGGAATTTCGCATTTGTCAGGCCAACCATGGTTCACATAACGATAAACTTTTGAAAGGATTTTATCACGTTTACTTTCAAGAACGAGTGTCTCGTTTAAAACTGGAAGATTAGAAATAGTTTCTAAAGCAAGAATATTGTACTGCTCTTCTGCTTTCTCGAATTCCTCGGTATTTGGGAGGGGAAGGCGCGATAAAGCGTCTGCCGTCAAATTAAGTTTACCGGGAATGTGTTGGAATTCGTAATCGTAAGCATTAAGCATCACTGCCCAACGCTGAACCCTGGCGGCTGCCATCTGCGGTATTCCTTTTTTAGGGCCAAAAATCCAAACTAAAGCCTTCTGATCAGACTGCAGTATGAATCGCTGACCATAAACGTATTCATGAAACCGTTTCACTCCCCAAGCCACGCTGAGCGCTTCCCGGTCAAAATGCGAGTAGCCTCTTTCCGCTTGAGTTAGTTTACGTGAAGCGAAAGCTATCGGCCGTGATTCACCGTTTTTCATGACATGCATCAGGCACGAGCCTATTCCGTAGGGTGAGCCGTCACAAACGAGTTTGAGCTTTAATTTCGGATCGTAATGAACCAGAACTTTTGATTTAAGAAATAATTCTTTTACTTTACTCACGGCTCGGTCGCATTCTGCCCCCCAAACCCACTTCACACTTGGGCTTAACAAACGTGTTACTGGTGACAGAATATGAGCGAGATTCGGTAGATATTTTGAGTAATGGTTTACAAAACCCAGAAAGCTCTGTAGCTCTTGAATACATGTTGGGTTAGGAGCGTTTGTGACTGCTTCGATAACCTCAGGGAGTGTATGCAAGCCTTCTGCATTTATCATGTGGCCTAAATATTTTAATTCAGGCCGCGACAGTTTGCACTTCTCGATCCTAAGTTTGGCTCCTGCATCTTGTAAAGCATTTAACAGTTTATTTAACGATTCGTCATGCTCACCCCCCTTCCCGCCCCCCAGGATGTCATCATAAAACGGGAGACATTTGGGGATTTTACTGGTGACTTGCGTCATTACCCTCTGGAATATTCCAGGACTGGACGCCAGGCCCAGGGGTACGCGAAGCCATCTAAACAAACCCAGGGGTGTATTTATTGTCAAAGCTTCTTGTGACTCTTTGTCGAGTTCAATTTGCAGAAATGCATCCTTAAGATCGATAAGGGAAAAAGTGTCACTGCCTGCTAATTCACTGAATAATTCTGCGGCCGTGGGAACTGGATAGTGGTCGACTTCGAGTTGAGGGTTCACGGTGGTTTTATAATCACCAATCACTCGGATTTGGCCATCCGCTTTGTGAACTATGACGATCGGCGTAGACCACTGAGAAGTTTCCACAGGCTCTAGAATTCCAAGGCCAACCAATCTACGAATTTCTTGGTTAACCTTTTCTTTAAGTGCTAACGGAACCGGTCTTACACGACTGTACACAGGCTTGGCATCAGGTTTTAAATGAATTTTGGCTTTAAAATTCTTAAACTTACCCATGCCTTCAGAAAATAGCTCCGGGAAACCCTTCACTATTTCGGAAGTGTCAACTGGCGTAATGCTAGTTTTAATTTTCTTAACACTTTTCTTAGGTTTCACTTTCGTTTGTAGGTCGTAAAAAGGATGGAAACTAACTCGAAAAATAGAAAGCCAATCCTTTCCCATTAATGCAGGTTTATATAATTTTGAAACTAAAGCATCCAAATGTTCGATTTGACCTTGAACTTCAACCTTCAGACTTACAGTGTAAATCGTGTTCTCAATTCCGTCAGTGTATGAGTGTATCGAGTACGGACTGAGTTTTAAAGGACAGTCCGCAAAATATTTTTGATGCCACTCAATAGGGATAATGGATGCATCTGCCCCGGAATCAAGTTCCATTTCTAGCTTGACACCATTTAGGCAGACTGGCATTTTCCATTTATGGATTTTCATAGAATTAACTACTACTATTATTTTGTTGGTTTGTAGGGGAATTGAAATCTGGTCCGCAGCCTGACTCAGTCCAAGAGTATTATTTTTCAGTACAAGATAGTCGTTGTCTGAATCGCTATCAGACCCGGAACCAGACTCTGAATTTTCGGCTTCAACATCCTGGCCTTCTTCACTATCACTTACGCTATCGCGTTCGAGTTTGTTGACGCGTTTTTTGTAGCTATACTTTTGTTTTGTGTTCGGCCTAGCCTTAAAATTTGTGCTAGAACTTGCTTTAGGGTGGTCGAGTGATTTTAAAGTTCTACTCGAATGACTAGCTTTTCGGCACACGGCTTTTAAATGGCCGACAGTGTGGCAACGGCCACATGTATAGTCTCGATATTTACAACGTGTTTTCACGTGGCCATTTTTGCCGCAACAATAGCAAATGAAATCCTTAGTGGATTTAGGCCTACTTGATGTTTTGCCCGATTTTTTAGCTACGTAGTTAACGGCTCTAGAATGGCTTCTCAAAACGCTTTGGTCTGTTTCAGCAGATTCTAAGGATAAAGCTAAGGATGTTGTAGCCTTTAAATCCAGAGTCTGCTTCAACAACTCGCGTTGAATGACTTCTGATTGGATCCCCCCAATTAGGCGATCCCTAATCATTTCGCTGTTAATGTCTTTAATTTTTGCGAAGTCACAATACTTCGTCATTAGCTTTAAGGCAGCTAAATATTCCCCGATACTCTCATCTGATTTGTGCGATCTTCTAAAGAATTTAACACGCTCAGATACCACTGAGGGCACTGGCTCAATGTCGTCTAAAACTTTTTTAACGAGCTCATCAAATGTTAATGAGCCGGGCAAATCAGGTGAGAGGATATTAAGAATTCTATCAAACATTTTCTGGCCCACAGATGCCATTAGAAAATTAACTTGCTTGGTTGCTGGTATTTCTTTAGCTAAAAAAAAGTAACGAATTCGGCTGGAGTATTTCTCCCATGTGTCAGACTCGCAATCGAATTCCGAAAATAAACCAGCGGTTTTAGACGAACCCATGTTGACGTCGTCTTCACTATCACTAGATTCAAAATTTAGATTTAAATTAGAACTAGCTTCATTAACGCTTGCGTTCACTACTGAATTATTTTCAGTTTCACTTTCACTGCTAACTTTAGCAGTTACAGGTGGTTTGCTACCGACACCTGTCTTTGGCATAAGCCTACAAAATTAAATTAAATTAAATTTAATTACAATCCTGTTTAACATGCAAGGATTAAACTGGAGCACTCAAGACTACCGGTCACTTATTTAAACACAGAAATAAATCAAGCTTGACTGTAGCCTACCTAGTTGTATAAATTAACTGCCTACAAGTTAAATTTAAAGGGACTAGGCTTTAAAAAAAATGTTTTACGTTCACCATTTGCAACGTTTTACAAAACAACACTTCTGGCCTAAGCCTCAGCACAGACCAGATTTCACTAAGTTTGAGCATAAACCTACGGTGTTAAATTTTACACCGGCACACACTAGCCCGAATATGGGCAATGGCACAATCGAATTTACAAGGGTTAATTTAGCAGCGCATTTTTCGAACCTTCAGGTTTATAGTACTGCCTGTGCGGACACGCCAGTGCGTCGCTCTAGAACACTGCCAAGGTAAAATTAACCATAATAAATCCAATTGCCCACTTCGGTTCTAGTTGTTAAGGTACTAAATTCAACTATTATCATTTCGTACCACACAGCACTACCACGTCAAAATAACACTGTTTGAAAAAGTTTAAACTCTGATAGGAATTCAGAGCACTAATTTTCATTGCCAAAATGAAAAAAATTTGCAACTTACCACAAATATGGAGCAAAGATGTGGTTGAAGACCTATCAGTTTAAGCTTAAGTTTTTAAAGATTACCAAAGGTACCGGACTCGTCGCCAACTGTGATGTCCTAGGCGGGGACACACCTTAGCCCAGCGTGGGCACCAATGGTAATAAACACACGGACTACCAGAGTGTAGGCTACAGCTGATAAGACAGCGAACTTCCTGTTTACTTCTCTTTAAATACAATTATAACAGGAAGTCATGTGATGCAACTTAATACAATATATAATTATAGAAGAGCCTATTAGTAGTTAAAGGGGTATCTTGGTAGGGTTAACATATTGACATGAAATTGATGGCTGCCATTGTGGAGCACACAAGTGACGACTCCACAGACTCCCTCCAATTTATTCCTAATCTCTGCCAAAGCATCATCATCCTGCCTAGCAACCTGCAATGCTTCCAATTTTAAATGTAAAGGTTGCAATTGTGCTTCAAAAACACTCTTTATTAAATCTGTCAGATCAATCTCATTTGCTTTTTCCGCCATGCTCGGACTATCGATCGGATTTTCACCACGCAACGATTTACGAAAGACTAGCGGGGAGGTGTCGCCCTCTAGTGTCGTTTTTGCGCAATCAGCTGCAGCGTGGTTCGTTGCGTTCCTCCAAATCGCCTGACACATCCGAATAGGTTAGCCACGAAGCATGAAAATTAGAATTTTATGACAAACTTGCGTTTGCCTTTCTATAGTTCGTTAGATTTGAAGCTACAACATTAAAATTCGAGTTTGATGCAGCAAAATCGTCTCGATCCATTTAATTCCACCAAAAATGCTTAGCGATCGATTTGCTTGAAAGTAGTTACCTGCACTCACGATCATTGATTTGCTTCGAAATTGAAAAGAAAATTCGTGCTTGCCGCCTTTTGACGCAGCTTGCCTTGCTTGATTACTGGTAAAATAATTGCTTATCAAACCTTACAAAGCATACATTCAGAGCATCATCAATTTTCAAATTCAACATTTTGCTGTATCTGAGAGTGGCTAACAACGCTTCAATACCGGAAACTAAAGACAGGAAACTGCTCCTTCGCCATCTTGCTTCCGCTCTTGTTGCTAAGGTAACGCCTTGCGGGTATCTTACTTGACAATGCATGCAGTTTCGATTTTTCAACGCAAATAAACCGATTGCCGCTTGCAAAACAATCAACATTACGCTCTTACCATGAATTTCAAAGGTAGTAGTGCTTGGTGAGTACCTGTCATGCATTTGTGACGCCTTGAAATACAAATAATTACGTGGATCAACTTCGCCGTTACCGTAACTGCCGGAGGCGTCGGTGCCACTCAACAACAATCAACAACGTAATACAGTTTTCAAACGCTCACAGTTCATGAGAATCGTCTACACAAGCAAGCAGTCCTCATTCACGAAATCTGCCGACAATGTCCTGCATTTTGCAAAGTTCGTCTATACTCACAACTGCCGTTGCTAGTGACGCCATCATTGCCGCCTATTTCTTGATTTCCAGAGATCCATCCAAATTTTTGAAAATAATTTCCAGACCTGCTTCGGGTGCCAAAATTGTCATATTCACCTGGTGCCCAGATGTGTGAACATGACGAATTGTTCGAATCAACAGCCGATGATGATATTAACATGTGGGTTTAATAAGATCATGGGGCATTACATCTCTGAGCCAGCACACACGTGCCAAGGCTCCTTGCTTCGACTCCTTAGCAACCAAAGATTACCCTTAGGGGCTTCATAGAGAGACGCATCCAGGCTGAGGGCAATGCAGGAGAGGCCTGGTTAGTGTCATGGCAACAGCCTTGGGGAAGGCAATCATGACACCAGTCGTGTCAATAAAATGTTATTTCTAATGTCATGAAAATATCCATTACCCTATCTGATTCTATAGTCATGTTAAAGCATGCAAAGCCACTGATAAGCAGTCAATGGTGTAACCCTTGGATGGTCCCCTCGACCTCTCTTACGTCCGTGGCCTGCCAATCCTTGATCGCGGACCGGCACGGTGAATCTCTCTCCAAGGAGCAGGTTCTTGAGCTCATGGAATCTGCGCTCCAAACCTTTAAACTTAAACAGCTTGCTCCATCTCAATATACGGAGGACTGGGTTACTTCTGTCGCCAAGATAAGACTGTCCCCGGTTGTGATTCCGGGCCCCTCTCAACAATCCTAATCTTCGGCCCAGTTCTCACTCAGTGGTCGTCCCATCCATCCCCTCCCAATTCTTCCGACGGCTCCGATTCTGCCCTTGAGGCCTGCAATCAAGCTTCTATCATTTCTGACAATCCTTCCTCTCATTTCGAGCCTCCCTTTCATGGAGACCCGGACCCTTCTGAGATTCCCCTCCCGGATCTCCTCAAATCCATGGAAGAAATTGTCCAGGACTGCTTCCTATACAAACCCTCCTTACAAACGATGGAACCTAGCAAGAACCGAGGACTGTCTTCAGATTTCGGCTTCGGACTTCATGATCGCCTTCCTCCTGTCATAGGCCATTCCATAACATTGTTTACCACTCTGCTTCGCACTGGTAGCACCCTCTTGGGTAATGGAGGCCCCCCCCCCCCCGGAACTCTACAAGGACCATTCTTCTCTACGCCCCGGGAGGGAATCGGCGTTCCTCCGCCCCGCAGGCGACAGCACAGCTAATCCAAAGAACTTCGACACCTATCCGCAATCTGAGTTCCTTACTGCAGACGTGAAAATGGACTTCAGTACCTCCCTCTTTCTTCCACGTAGGATCACGGCCCCATCTGCGGTCCTCCGTGTCAACGACCGTCTTCTTCGCACTTCCCAGGCCGATGTGCTTAACACTGCTGCAAACGCACTATGCGAGAAACGCAGCGGACCCTCCTCCTGCTACCTCATTAGTCAGATGTTTCGGAAAGCTTGTTTCACCACATACCATTCAATGAACTGGCTCATGCGTGCCGTTTTCAACTCGACACTCTTCATCCGAGATGCGATCGTCAGCACTGCCCCCAACTTCACGATTCAATTTGTCATGTCCTCCAGAACCAGCCGATTCACGAATCCGACACACTATTCAGGAGCCTTATCCCTAAACTTGCCCCTCGATATTCAGTGAACCATTGTTTTAACTCTGGTACAACCAGTAAAATTGTGAATCCGGAGGAAGCTTCTGTTTTGCTTGAAAACTTTTGTACCAGTGACTGCTGGGAATACCGATGGACTATATGGAATGTTCCCGATGTCGTTCTCTCGCCAAGATGAGCGTTGAAGAATCGACTGTGTTATTTGGATGTGTCAGCACAGCCTCAAGAGTGGAAAGCAACCCTTTTTGGTTAAGGTGGGTATACCATTGATTATTTAACCCTTTGAGTGCTAAACCCGAGAAAATCTCGGGCCAAACACAAGCACAGGTTGAAGTATTAAAAACAGAGTCCTTACTACGCGCGCGAGATGGCCAACAATGCAGGAATGACAACAATACTAGGTTCCCTTAACAAGCCGACTGTAGAGACGGCCGTGGCCGAGTTGGTAGAGGCGTGTGCCTCACGTTTGACAGCTCCTTCAGGTTGCTAGTTCGAGCCCCGTCCAGGTTTCCCCTACTTTTTTGGAGATATGAAAAAAAACGCAGCTCTCAAAGGGTTAAGAAAGAATTTTTCAAAACACAAGTTAACCCTTTGAGTGCTAAACCCGAGAAAATCTCGGGCCAAACACAAGCACAGGTTGAAGTATTAAAAACAGAGTCCTTACTACGCGCGCGAGATGGCCAACAATGCAGGAATGACAACAATACTAGGTTCCCTTAACAAGCCGACTGTAGAGACGGCCGTGGCCGAGTTGGTAGAGGCGTGTGCCTCACGTTTGACAGCTCCTTCAGGTTGCTAGTTCGAGCCCCGTCCAGGTTACCCCTACTTTTTTGGAGATATAAAAAAAACGCACCTCTCAAAAGGTTAAGTGTCCTTGCTAGTTTTGTGGTTGTCGAGGTGGTTAAAAGTTTTCGGGTACATAAGATTTGGTTGTGTGAATTAGTTTACCCAGGTTTGTGCTTTCCCACCGTCCAATTGGACAAAGCACATAATGAAGGTTAGTATTTTACAGATAGTAAGAAACGTAAGTTTTACCTTGTGTAAAATTAGTTTCTAGTCGTCGGCAGAAAATTTCTACTACCTGTAAATTAAATTGCATTCAGTTCCTGAGCGCTCTTTAATGACTTGAGGTTTTTCGCTCTCCTGATCCGGCCAGTGCGCAGCCCCACTGCGCATGCATCACCATGCGCAGCCCTCCTATAAATACGACAGCTCCCCCGTGGCAGCCATCTCTTTTCCTCAAGCTCTCGTCGCAGACGTCGCCTGAAGAAGCTCTCCTCTCCATTCGCCGTTGGTCGTTCACCGTTCGCCAGCCCATTAGCCGTTCGCAAGCCATTTGCCTTTGAACTTCGACGCCGCCTGCTGCATTTCACCGATACCGAGTCGTTCGTGGTTCGTCCGTCCGTTCGCCGTTCGCTTGCCCGTTCGTTGTCCGCTTCCCATTCATCGTTCGCAATCGTTCGTCGCTTATCACCCGCATCGTTCGCAAACCTGTTTGCCGTTCACAATGGATTCTTCCCCATCAAGTCCACCACCATCGGATCCCAACATCGTGGTATTGCCGTCTCCACATCGCCCCACAACTTCGAACACCCAGGATCAGTCGGCCTCTCCATTGACTTGTGCTCAGCAACCTCCCTCGACCATCACCTCAACATCTCTTTTCCCACCACAACAAGATGTCCAACCCCTCAACTTATCATCAACATCTTATCCTGCCCCGAATTCGGAACCCTTAACTTCGCAGGAAATCCATCGCCTCATGAACCGCTCCATAGGGACTTCTCTTACCAGGACCGCCCTTCTGCGACAGCCAAAAAAAACCCCTTCAAAGGTCGCTTCATACGTCCATGAATGGATCGCATCCTCAGACAACGAAGCCCGTAAGAGAAAACAACTTCCCACCCAAACAACAGCAAAGAAACGCCGTCTAAACCTTTCCTCAGCTGACCTTCAACTGCTCCTATCAAACATTTTCAATACCGAAGATGACCTTGACTCTGCTTCCACATTAGGACGTCAACCTCCGCATCGAGTGAATTTTGCTCAATCGCCACTTGACCCTTACAAAGATTCACTTCAAGCCGACGATCAGCCGACGGCCATCCCCCTTTTTGACCTTCTCAAAGAGTCGATGCCATCATTTCCGACCGGACACTTCCACCCCAAGCCTAAGAATAGGGGTCTTTCTACTGGGTTTGGTTGTGGCCTTCGTGACAAAAACAAGCGTGAAGGAGCAAAGGTTGGACAATCAACGACCCTACTCACAACTCTTATCAGAACTGGAGGCTCCCTCCGTGAAAAAGGCAACCCTCTTGAACTTGACCAAGATCCACCGCCTCCTTGTCCAGGACGTGAATCCTGGTTCTTCAGATCAACCGGTGACGGCGCCGCCAACCTCTGCCAATTTAAAACATACCAACAATCAGAATTCCTGTCAACTGAAGCCAAGATGGATTTCGGCACCGCACTTTTCATTCCCCGCTGCACCCAGGTCCCCACGGCTGTCCTCCGTGAAAACGACAAAATACTCTGTCTGGGCCTCCGCGCCAACTCCCAAGCAGACGTCCTCGCCACAGCTATCAACGCACTTTGTGAGAGACTCCCTCGTGAAACCAGTCAGAAGAACATCAAGCACCTTCACTTCCTCATCTCCAAACTTTCCAAGAAAATGTCCTTCGCCTCTTATCACTGCTTCAATTGGTTCACCAAGGCGCTGTTCAACTCTACCCTCCTGCTAAGGGACATCACTTTAGGCACCACGTCCAATCTTAACACGTCCACCAAACACATCCTCCGAAACCAACCTTTTCACGAAACGGATACCCTCATTAGAGGCCGCATCCCAACCCTTGCTCCTCACTTGGACATCTCCCGCAAACCAAGAAAGTGATCAAGCCGTCAACAACCAACCCTTTTGGAAGCCATACCAAGGGAACACTTCCGACCCAAAACCATCATCTCAGACTCCAACGGCCAGCAACCAATCGTCCCACGACAAGGCAAAACCCTCTTCCCATCAAAACCAGTCCTTTTGAGGGAACAGCGAGAAACGTGAGCAGGCTGCGCTATATCTAAAGGATATAAGCCGCAATGCCAGTGCTCCTAGCGATGGAATTGTTAAACTCATCAGTAGGATGAAACATAAAATCAAACGGGAGTTTAATTTTGATTCTGGGCAATTAAAAGAGCAAATCGAAACGATTTAGCACGTAATGAAAGTAAGTATTTTAGGATAGTAAAAATTAAGGCTGTACCGAACGAGAATTTTTCAGCCGAACTGAACCAAACCGAACAAACCTTAAATAAGCCGAACACTTCCGAACCAAACAAAAATGTATCAAGCCAATCTATCTTAAACTAAAATGTAGAAGAACTCAGTTCACAAAGATTCATCAAAGCACAAATTCTTAACAAATGTAGGTATTTTCACATGGACTTGTAAGTCCATAGTTGTTTAAACTCTGTTTAAACTTTAAAAAAATCTCCACTACTTTTATATTTTCCCCTATAACTTCTGAACCGTTAGAGTTACGAACTTGTGGTTTGGACCAACGGAAAGCTGGCGAAAAAACCTTCAAAATGGTGTATTCAAACATCAAAATCCGTCGATTAGAAGTGAAAATGTGTTCGGTTTGGTATTTTGTGTTTGAAAGACCGAACACCGAATCGAACTGAACCGAACACCCTCTGTTAGGTTCGGTACAGCCATAGTAAAAACTAATTTTACACGTGGTAAAACTTACGTTTTTCACCTCCTTGAAGCTACCGTCATCAATCCAGGTCATACCAACCTCAACCCTGTGCTTCTCCAAACCACTTACATAAAGCATAAAGAA
>JAHWFP010018047.1:1523-56226 GCA_023313725.1 Lithobius niger
AGAAATTGGTTTTCACCAATTTGCTACTACCTTTTGCCTATAGGCCGAACCATTCTCAACTTAGTCACCCTCTTTAAGGGTTTTTGGTTTGGTTTTAATTTTGTTGTAATTTCTATTACAATATTTAGTTAGTTTTGGTGTGTTGATATCAGTCCTTTGAAGGGCCGAATCACTCTCAACTTAGTTGCCTCTTTACCAGTTTTTGGCTTTGTTCATTTTGCTTTGTTTTTACATTGGTTTGTTTTTCGTGAATTGGACGTGAATACAATTTCTTTGCAACGTTGTTTAGATTTATCGTCATGCACTAGTGTGTGTCTAGGCACGTACGTCAGTATCCACGTTCTCATTGTCCGAACTTTGGCCATCCAATGAGAGACGATGTCAACAATGCTAACAATGGTTATAACAATATTTTCGTACTTACGTGCCCTCCCACGCCATCCCTGGTACGCCCCCAGGCTCCAAACCATAAAAGGTATGCAGTTCGTATTTTACTGCATCCATTCTTCCAATTTCATAGCTGGAAGCCTCCCCGTTATCTCGGTATTGATGAATAATCACCCTATGGGATTTAACATGGGGATGAGCGAATTAGCTAGCTAGCTAGCTAGCTATTTAATTTACAACGTTATTGAGGGTCAGATTTTGCACTGAAAGCAGCTTAGCTGGCATTCCTATACGAGTTAATTTTTGTCAGGTGTGCCATTGCTCTTGATTTCAACACAATTTAAGCTTTTGTACCGCATTATTATTATTCCCCAAGTATCTGAAATGTGCCCAACTATGCTTCAAGATATAAGACACTGACGCTACGGCGCCGCGCTACAATGGTTTACAACCTCGACAATTGAACTGATGTGATGTTCGTTGTGATGATTGTTGCCTAACTTGGCGCGACACAATAGCGTGTGTCTAGATACATTTACGCATTCTGTGATGATGATTTTAAACAATAATACTATATCTCGTGTTTCATTCGGTTTTAGGAGGGGCGATCGCTCCCACCGCCTCCCTCCCCTTCCCCCCACCTTTTCTGGATCAGCGCCTGCATCGATGACTACCCTTGCACTCGGCACATTTTCTATTTCTATGATAATTCGACGCAAATGCCGATCCAGTCTTCGACTACTGTAAGATGGGAAAGTAAATAATTCCACATCACGAACGACCTAATTAATATTCATTCGCCAAGTCGGGCATTCCAAATTTAATCGTTTAATTCGCCGAACTGAGCAGCAGTGTTTACTCTGCTAAAGTACACCTAGCTTCTTTTTTTTTTAAACACAGTGCACCTAATTATAAGTGACGGTGTTACGCCTGAACTGATTTTCAGAGAATTAACCAAAGGCGGTTGTAATTTTAAATTTGCTCAATATTGGAGATGCTTGCTAATGGCTCTAAATTTAAATTATCGAAAAAACACACTCGAGAGGTTTGCTTTGCATAGAAAAACAGAAGCAGTGAAAATTTGTTTCCTTTGTTTGGAATATTTGTACAAGGGGTGTATCGAAAACAAAATATTGGAGGAGGTGAGGCGTAAAGGCAAATATTTCCGACTCCCTCCCCGTTTTGTCAAAAAATGATTAAAACTGTAAGACTTTTTTCCTTACGTATGTTTTTTTTCTGGTAGTCGCGTCCCGTTCCTTGTCTTGTCGACAGAGGACCAAATCAGACTTCCGGTTGGACTCCTGAAAGTCACTACATTTACAAGACCGCTTCGAAGCACATCACGTCCGTGTCGCCTCCGTGGGCCTTGTAAATATCCGTTCGTGGCGCTTTCTCCCTTCTGGTGATACAGAACGCGAAGTGCTTTACAGAGGTGGATCAGGAGTCTGATGCGCATCGTCTTTATTCATTTAAACGCACGCAACGGAGCGAGTCCACCTGTTCAAACCGGTTGAATGCACGGTAGGTTACCGATTGTGTAATTCCTTGCAGGAGCCCATTGTTCTCTCGTATATAAAAGACGCTCGAGAATAATGGACCCTCACTTGGTGTGTCGGGATCTCTGGAGCTGACTGTAGCTTCCACATCTACACCTTGTAGCCAGCGCCGAATTATGTAAGCACTCGACAATGCATAGTCCCGTAGCTATGTGGTAAAGATTGACTAAATATATTGAGCTTGGATACTCGAATTACACTGTTGGTCTCATTGGGCGTTACAGTATGACAAGATTTTTAGGCCCGCCCCCACCCCAGTCCTTCTAGACACCTCAAAGTATAATTCTGTTATGAAATATACGAATATTAGGTAAGTTTTTTTGGAGGGGAGATTTATATAATATCTTCGGCTTGAACAGTGTATCTGTTTATAGGGGTCAGGGGGGACAACCGATTAGCACGGCTGTCTCATGTGCTGGCGATAGCCCACCCCTCTGCATTATGGAAGACATGGGTCCGGAAATGCGCTCCTGCTCATGTCGATCGTGGCTTGTATAATGCCCTAATAATTTATTTTCAAAATTGTCCGTCCTCATTCTGAGGTAATCTTAACAGTTGAAAAGGACATCAATTAGACTACTTCTTAATTTTTTTTAACCTAAAATGTTGGGCGAAGAAATACGTTGCACCTTTTTGGACCCGAATTAATTCTGGTGGCATTTTTTTCCGTCCCCTTGGTTTGGTGACGAGGACGCTCACCACTAAGCTGTTGTGCTTGCCTTTGCGCCACAAATGACTTTTAGGGCAAGCCAATAAGCTGAAGGTAAAATAACTAACCTCGCTCGGCCAACCCGAAATAGCATTGCGAGTGTTACAACCGTATGGTTATTTACTAATAACTTCCAAATCCGCAATGTGGGCATCATGATGAGTCCCAAGCAAGCACAGCCTAGTGGTCAAGAGTGGTGGGCTGTCAGCCAGCTGGACGCCGGATCGAATCCCATATCCGATATTCTAATTCATCTAATATTTAAAGGTACATTCCTCCCAGAGCCCCAAAGGTCTATTTACTTACCGTTAGTCTTTCCCTTGCTAAAAATCCGCTGTAAAATGTGGCGTCTACGAGCTTGAATATTGGGGAACTATACACATTTACTGATCCTGCACGTATATGATCCTTTGCGCACTTACAATAACCTTGAAATTTCATCTGTGTGTACGCATGTACTAATTTTAATCGTTTGCTAATAATTACTATAAAATCAAAAATCTAAAAGACTAATCGGTAAAATTAAAATTAATTATTCCAATAGATCGCCGAAGAAAAATTATAATATACTAGCCTAAAAAATTATAAATTGTGATGTTAAAATACGGAAATCATTCCGGTTTGTGACGACACAATCTTTAACTTGATGATGTTTTAGTATACTATTCCCAAAGCCAACTGAGATAGCAGCTGCATTCCTCGCTGCGAGTAACGTAGCTACTGTTTCATTTGGCCTTGGCGATGGTAACATGCGCGGAGGCGATCTGCGCGTGGTTGTTATAAGGCGGGTGGAACGTTATAAGACTGGCGGATGTGCCTTTAAGAATTGCCATCTTATATTTCCAAATACAAACCTGGCGTTCCCAAACTTCCTTCGCACTCGTTTCTTACGTAACCACTAAACTAAGATGAGCGTGCATTCAATTATCGTTTATTCTTGGCATCAGAGCGTTCGTAAATTTCCATCACTATAGCAACAAGGATAAGAGCTTGTAATAAGAGAGGGCACCCTACGGATTTATAAAACATAAAAGACAAATTTAGAGTTAGATTTGGGTTTCAACGAAACTCTACTTCTGTGATGGAGAGTCAGTCTAAACTAGATAGCAGCACCAGAAGTCAGAAGCCCATATTTTAGGACCGGCCGTGAATTTAAACAGCAATAATATTGTAAGTAAGAGCGGCCCAACACAATTCTGCCCCATGTTCCACCTTTTGTACTAGTTGTCGAACTAATGTCAGTTTTTCACCTAATAAACTATGCATTGTCAGCTGCCTATAGTGCACGCCAGGGCAGGATTAAAGGCGCCTGTTGACCATTTCAATAGAGCAGCGTCAAGTGACGTCATATGGCTACAAGAGAGATACCTGCAAGGGGCACTAGATTGAATTGGTGGGTTAAACCACGTAGTGTGATAGTATATAAGTCCATGGTTAAACAACGGCACTTCTAGTCAAGTTTGAGAGTGGATTTCGTAAGCTTAAAAAACCGTTGTTTTCTCCAATCCCTTATGCTACGAGGTTGTAATCGGAAAATAAAGATTCTACTTTCTTAAAAATGTCAGCAACTGCCAACAAATCGACAAAAATCGCGCGTTTTAGGCCTAAGAAATCCAGTCTAATAGCACTGGCTTCAGTAAGACGCTCTTCTTTTCCCCCACCAGTGCACCTTGCAGCTAACCCAGTTACTGGCTCCACCGTAGAGTTATATACAATAATACTGCGTCGTGTCACTGCCCTATAGAGCAGTAACATTTGCCGCCATATTGGCACCAGTATGGGTTTTGGAGGACATAACTACAAGGTGCACTACATAAAAATGGAGGGAAAAACAACGGAAGAGCGGATTTCTTAGGCTTAAAATAACGTTGTTTTCTCCAACAGCAAAAATCGTGCGTTTTAGGTCTAAGAAATCACTTTTCACAGCATCGGCTTTAGTATGACGCCCTTCTGTTTCTCTCTGCAGTGCCCCTTGCAGCTAACCCATTAAGGCTCCAGCATAGAGTTATATACAATAATACTACGTCGTGTCACAAGCTCTTTAGCCAATATTCTAAACATAGCATCCACGTTCCGTATTCTCCGTCATCCAGTAGGCTGATGTGGGTCACGTGATCTCGTGTTAATTGTGAAAATCGCGGCGCTGCTACGAAAAGTGTTGTTCCATTTTTAATTCACCGCTATTTTCTTTATATTGCTCGAAGATTCTACGGTGCTGCATCTAGAAGTTAAAAAGGTGAATAGGCGCCTTTAAGGCAGGGACATTAGAGACATTTGTCCCTGGCCCCAAATTTCTAAAGATCCCCGGCCCTGCTGAAACCTTTTTCAGCTTAAAACAAAACAGTGACAACAACGTCACATATTACATATAACTCTTTGCTGGAGCCAGTAACTGGGTTAGCTGCAAGGGGCACTGGTGGGGAAGGAGAAGGGTGTCTTACTGAAGCCAATGCTGATAGAGCGGTTTACTTAGGCCTAAAACGCGCGATTTTTATCGATTTGTTGGCAGTTGTTTAAGTTTTTAGCAAGTGGAATCTTTTCTTTTTCGATTACGACCTCGCAGCATAAGGGATTGAAGAAAACAACTTTTTTTAAGGCTAAGAAATCCGATCTGAAAGTATACTGCCTTGACTAGATTGTTTCGCTCTCCCCCCCCACCCCATTTTAATCTAGTGCCCCTTGTAGCTATCTCTCCAGATGCTATAGATCGTAGCCAATATGGCGTTGTTGACGCTGCTCTATAAAGAGAAAATATTGCACAGTAAAATCCTGAAAGGTAAGCTGCGAATATAGTAACTGACAAGTAAAATTCAAAAATATAAAATGTCTTCCCCTTCCCACAATTTTCTTCATTTTCCCCCACCTAAGGAGCTGTTTACGTGGAAGAGAAATATGGGAAGGGGAGGGGGAGCCCCTCAAGATTTTTGTCCAGGGTCCCGAGTAACCTTAACCTAAAAACTGACAGGAGTAGAAATTGCTTGTCGTGCCTTCCGACTCGACCCAATTTCTTGCGCATCTTAGCATTAAGATTTTGGCAATGATAAATCAACTGGTTTCAAGCCAGGAGCTGAAACCTGCTGCTTCCGTTCCAGGCGGCCTTGTACAAATGGTGGAACACAATGCGGGACTTACGACATGCATTTCATACTCCCACATCCTGTGGACGTGTAACAAAACGACAAGGGTGAAGCAACCCGTCAAGTTACAGCCAATCAAAGTAGTGATATACCAGAATAAAAATAGCTGCCACCAAGTTTTCTACATTTAATCAAATGTTAAACAAAAGCTTTACCATTGCTACTTTCCGTTTTTTATTTAACCTTTGAACTAATATTCTGTGGAATTAGCTTGGTGGTTGTTCGCTGGCGGGAGTGATATCACTGCTTTCCAAGGTGAATACTTTTTTTGAATTTTGTGTCTAATATCACTTCTTTTGTAGTTTTGGTTTTTTTTTTGCATCTTATTTTTGGCAATGCTCAGTTAGTCATTTAGTTATGCTTTTTGATAAAGCTGAAGCTTTGATTTATATTATGGGATATGTCTTTCTTGTTTCAAAGTATAACTGTATCTTTATATGCCCGACTATGCCTATGTTTACTACTAGTTTTAAGAAAACCTAGTCAGCAATGGATGAATTTCTTATAAACGCGTTGAAGCGTTTTTATGTGCCTTTTACAGAGTTCCCACCAAAATACTGAAATCAATTTCCCTGAGTTTTCCAGGTTGTCCAGAGTAGACTGAAGTCATTTTCCAGGCTATTTACCGTCATTTTAAGAAGGAATTTTTTCACACATTTTACCAGTTTTTTGTTAAAAAAGCTGAAGCTTTTAGATGGGAAATAAATCATTTGAAATCTTAATTTTCTTCCTGAGTTTTCCAGGTTTTTTGTAAAAAAAAAAAATCGGAGAATTTCCCGAGTTCTCCCTAAGTTTCAAACGTAGTTTAAATTCCCTGAGTTTTCCAGGTTTTCCAAGTTGGTGGTAACTCTGTTTTTGATACTGAACTTGTGCCCAGTTGCATGTTGCTTTGCTTTTTTTTTTCTTTTTCGGTAACCCTGCTGCAAAGGTACTTTTCAAATGTAAATGGTTTCACGAAATTCTAAAGTTCGCCATGCAGTTTTATGCATTTCATATGAACACTATAGGTTACAATTGAACCATGAAAAATAAACGGAGCATACGTTTTATATAAACAGTATTCTTCTCGCTCTGACATACACATACCAAACGCTGTGTTAAATCAGGAATAGTATTATATACATCTGCGTCCAGACAGCATCCTTGACGTCACGATTCGACGGACGGCTTCGCCTGGAATAACTTTTTCCTCCAAAAGAATCGTCTTGGCCCGTCTTGTCGAAATTTTATCCGTTCTTTTGTTGCGTTTACCATTAAGTAGTAATGGATGGTAGGTATCCACAAGCGTGCCAGCGTTTCGCCCATCAAGTACAGATCATTGGCTTACAATGGCAACTGATTGTTGTTGTAACCCTACTTTTTCGGCTGTCAGTGTTTAAAAATGTGGATCCAAAATGAATGTATTTCACGGCGTTCGAGGCTAAATCAGTGTTATCTATTGTTAAGGCATTGTTTAAAGGTGAAAGTAGAAGTTATGGGAAGAACTTAACATTTCATTGTTTAAAACTGTGGGCGACCTCATGGACATTAGGATGAAAATTTGTGGTGATGTTCAGCAGCGCAGGTACTGTTTGATATGGGGTAGTGAACGGTACTTTGTTCAGATAGTTCCAGTTCTTTATGCTTTCTATGTTTTTTGGGTTAGTTTGTAAGCAGTTTTGTAGAGTTAGTGGATGGATTGGAGGGCTTTAAGTTCAATAAAAAATTCAATTCAATTCAACAACCTCGAGGAGAGAAGCTGGTGTCATGTCTAGACTGCGCACTGGGCACGCCCAGTTGCGTGCCCAGCTTTTTCGACTAGGGTGGGCCAGGACCCCTCGCTGTAGATGTGGCGGGTCTGACGAAACGGTTTTTTCACTTTCTGATTGAGTGTCTTTTATGGACTGCGCAACGTCGCTTCGTGTTTGATGGAGGAGGGGGATCCTTTAGCCGCAATTTTGGGAGTCCCCCCCCCCCCTCCCCCATGTTCCTCGTGATAAGCAGAATCTTCATAAATCCCTTGGCGTCTGTAAAGCAACAAGACCTTTTGAGTCTCTTGTAGATTAATTCGTGGCAGCCCCAGCGTTGGCTTGCTTGCTCCCCTCAGGTTCCTGTGTTCCCTCATCACCCTTGCCGGTACACGGAGATAAGAATTGAGCATCTA
The DNA here is from genome assembly GCA_023313725.1 of Lithobius niger. NCBI lineage: Eukaryota > Metazoa > Arthropoda > Chilopoda > Lithobiomorpha > Lithobiidae > Lithobius > Lithobius niger. Next base: position 9,456 of record JAHWFP010018047.1, read on the forward strand.
GTGTGTAGTGTGTTTCCTTGTTTAGCTGTAAGTTAGCACGTAAGTATAGGGCAGAGTGTATGGCGTTGGGCCGAGTAGACTCTCGTAATAAAACTAACTAACTAACAACTTAACATTTCATTGTTAAAAGTATGGAATCAACTTCATATTTCATTGTTTAAAAGTGTGGGAATAGCTTAACATCTGCCGATATCTTCTTTTAAAAATACAATGATGCAGGAACTACGATACGAAAACTACCAAATGTCCATCAAATTAAAATTTACAACTAAATTCAACATTTCCCTTTTTAAAATACACGTACGCTGGAAACGCGGTTGGCCCATAATTGTTTCAAGCCTATTTTGGACGCGTTACCGGGACGACAGCTCTGGATACCGGCAAACACAAACAGCATAGTTTTTTTTAGGAAAACCTAGATTCAACATTCCTTAGATTCAAAATTTCCCCTAGATTTATCATTTTCCTTAAATTCAACATTTCCCTTTTTAGTCTTCTGTACAGCCGTACCTGCTGAGAAGACTATTGCAACGACTTTGTCCGTCCGTCCGTCGCTTTTTTCAACTTCGCAACGGTACCAGAAATTAACGACCACTGTTTACAACGTTCGATTCAGCGTCAAAAGTTAGTTAAATAACATGACAAATTAAAACATCGTTGCCTCCTTATAGCTAATAGACTTCTTCGACGTAACTAAATTAAATAATAACATTTCATCGTCGAATTGAAATCCTAAAGAGTTGTGTTAATGCAACCGTAAAAACAAAAACATTTTAGCTTCGTTTAAAAGAGTCTTGTCGCATTGTTGCATGAATGAATAGGCTTACGATCGAACCAAATTCACCATTAGGCCTATCTGCTACTTACGAAACTAAAACTGCCGTTAACAAAATTAGGCCTAAAAATTGAAAATTAGGTCTAAAATCACGTTACCATGGCAACGTCAATAGTTGCTACGAGTTGCTGCTGTAGCGTTTATCCTGTCCCTTCCCTACTACCACTGATCTATATACGCTGCGCTGCGCATTACGTTGTAACCCTGTAATTGTGTGCACGGAGGCAATCCGTGTTGCAAAAATGAATAGGCTGTATACAATCCAAATCTCCGTTAGTTGTTACTTACGAAACTAAAGTTGTAAATTAGGCCTAAATGCTGACAATTATGCGTAAAACGTAAAATAAGCTTAAAAAAAGCTAACACATTTGTAACGGGCAATTCTGATGGTTACTGTTTTTAGATTATATAATAGAGATAGCTGTTGCAAAGCATGATAGAGAATTGTGCCTCACTATTGGTAGTGGCAGAACTGTACAGAAGACCGGATGCGACTTGGTAGTCGCCGTAGCTGCTAGTTTAAATACACGTACGTAATTGTTTCTTGTTTAACAAGGTCAAGCCCTAGTTTTCAACAAATTCACCGGAGCCACAGTGTTTTAAACCTGGATCCCGTCGCTGGGACCAAAGACACAGCCACAAAAAGAAAAAGAAACGTACGTGTTAGGCATCGTAAAACCAGCCACCAATACACATAGAGAGAAACGAACCGAAGTCATTGTTGTTGACTGATGGGGAAATTTCCTTGATGGCCGAATGAGTTCATCGGAAGGAGATCGTACAGAACGTGTTAACTTACTGAAAACTCTTGCGCTGGACAGGTTGTCCAGAGCAAAAACACTTTCACTAAAAGCAGCACTTTCCACTTCGGTTATTAATTTTTGTAACATTGTTATTGTGAATTAAAACAGTAAAATATTAATATTGGATTCATTTTTTACCAACGATCCGTAAGCGCCGGTACACACGTGCGTTTTTTGGACGCTGCGGCGCCGCTGCGGTGACGCATCCAATGAATGCACACGTGCGTTTTATTAACGCGCGTTGACGCTGCGGTGCCGCTTCGGTGACGTATGTGCGCGTTCGGTTTCCAAAAAATTATAGTTTGAAACCAATGAGACGATGTTGTTTTTTTCGCATACCTCGTGTACAAAAAATAAATTTTATATGCGACTAATTTTGGTACATTGATGTACTAATTTAAGACGTACCAGGGGAAAATGTTATACATCCTTTGCAGATTAACTAAACAATTCGGATAAGTTCTTTAATTACTTCCCAATGAGTCTTCAATCATTTCTGTAGCAACATTTCCTATTTCAGGATAGTTCTTTACTCCCCCAATAAACAATCCATGTCTATTTCTTCGAAATTGGACGCCATTTTTGGTAACGCTTTTGCGGTAAACGGCGGACGTCTGCACCGCTCAAGTCACCCAAGGTACTCAGAGATGCAATTGCGTTTTTTTAACGCTGCGGTACCGCTGCGTTGACGGGGGGGAATTGCGGTGCAAAACGACCGCACGAGCGGCAGGCGGTAACGCAACGAACTATTGTGCAAAACCACTTGTATCCAATTTTTTGTGCAAACAATCCAATCTAAATCTCTCATTTTCTTCTTAATTAAGAATCACAGATTTTTTTTTAGTAATGGCACACAAGTAGTGTACCTAGTAGCTAAGCCACTGGGGAGTCTAGACTATGCCTTTTACATTAGTGGTGAAACGTTCTTCTCCATTTATGCAAAATGGCGTTATGTGGATATGCTTGGTTTTGCATGGGAGCTCTTCATGTAATAACCTGTTACATGGCCCCTGGAATACCAGTGGGGCTGCTGAACAGTCCACGCTTCTATCCAGTGCCATAATTCGCCAGCCAGGGCACCAGATGGACTGTCGATTACATCCGGGTTTGACGATTACATCCCACCTCTTGCTTGCGTTTGATAAGAATAAAGGATCCGCGCAATAGGGGTACAGTGAATCCTAAGCAAGGTTCATGAGAATGTTCATTGCAGGGAACTCGGGATGATTCAACCTAACAAGCTAGAATCGTGACCGAATTTGTGCAGCACTTGATCACTAACCTTACACATACGGGCCACTTTCTCGATGAGTCGTGATAACAACACCGTTTGCGTCCTAATTTGTATGTTTTACGAGTATAGTCACTAGGAGTTATTAACCCACAGTTAATCATTCTCTTGCTAAAATCCAATTTAAAATGTGACAGCTAGAAATTATTGCATTGTAATCCTAGGGCATTACGACGTGTATCTCACGTAGAATTTGTAATAGGTGAAACCACGGCCCACAAAATCGAGACTTCATTGAGAACAAGGCCGAATGCGATAAAAATCACTGATCTTTGTGCGAGGTACAGAGTTTTATCCCAAAAGACCTTGTTACATGCCCTCCTAGCACCTTCCGACTTAACGCACTGAGACCTCGCAGTGGCTAAGACCCTGCAGTAGGTTGTCATGGCACTTTAAAAAAATTGCTTAAAAGTCATCAGAGTGTACTATTCGAATCTTTTAAGTGCTGCCTCACAATGGACTAATCGGTATTAGCAGGTTACGGGGATCCGATTCAGTTGGTCAAAGTAGGTCATAGTGGTGTGAGCTCTGGAAGTCAGTGGCTCAAAGTGCATCACAGTGGGAGCAATGGAGCACGTGTGTCATCGTTTAAGTGGAGCTGTGATATAGCATATCTTGGCCAATTCTGGTGCAGCAAGTTTCCCGTCTTGTCATGAGTCTTGGAATTAAACAACAGTTATTTCATGTTGTGCCCAGTGCTCGAACCACTCGGCTAACTCGAGAATATCAATCAGGTTTGCTGAAATTAGTCCTGCAACTACAGTAAGTGCAACTTACAGATGACGTAAGATGACAATTGTTCAGGCTTCCAACCCAGTTAAAATTCATACAGCTAGTTAGCAGCAGTCCTGGTGATCTCGACCTAGCAAGATGGTTTGAGCATTGGATGCAAAATGCAAAGATCTGAAATGTATAGGGCAGTGACAGAACGTAGTATTATCTTGTATAACTCTATGGTGGAGTCAGTAACTCGGTTAGCTGCAAGGAGCACTGGAGGGCGAAAAGAAGGTCGTCTTACTGAAGGCAATGCTATTAGACTGGATTTTTTAAGGCTATAACGCGCGATTTTTGTTGTTGGAGAAAACAACGTTCTTTTAAGCCTAAGTGCCGTTGTTTTCCGTTACATTTTAATCTAGTGCACCTTGTAGCTATTACCTCCAAATAGTGTCGCGTAGACAATATGACGTCACTTGACGCTGCTCTATACCCCGCACTTGAGAGGAGACATGTGTGTTCTTTCGCCTTGATTGCTGAACTCTTGTGCAGTCATTCACTACTGTATTGACATTGTATTAACTCGTATTGAAACTGTATTCTATTACTATTTTAAATTGTAAATTTCTCTATTAATTCGTTTGTTCTTCTTTTTTTTTTAGGCAAAAGTTGTTCCCTTCAAAGGTGTAGATTGCTGATGTGGTCTTTACCGTCGTTTGTTGCTGCCATATTGGTCACGTGGGTCTGTTTCCTGCTCCAGCCTCCTGCACTATTTTGTCTGAAGCGATCTCATAGAAATAACCCAGTTGCGGATGTTAACCTCACTGAATGGGTATTTCGGTTGGCCTTCGTCATACAACTCTTTGTATCCATGTATTCCTACGCGTGCATCTGCCATTTCGCGTGTCGCCACGAGACGAAGAATCGTCAAAAAAGAAAACTGCATATGGACACACTCCACCGACTTCCACTTGAATATCCAACCTGTGGTCAAAAAAATAATCCCCAAAGGACACGTGTGCAGCAGACACAATCAAAAAATACAAATTCTTCTGCCATTTCTGCAAAAAGATGTCACCACCGTCGCTTGCGAATGGACATGGTGACGTCAGCTTCGTGTTTCCTACACACGTTGCTATGCGTGCTCACGTACCTGCCACATCTCACTTTCTTCTCGTTAGCGTACGAGACCTACACTGATGAAGAATGGGCGTCAGCCACGTCACTCATAACGTCACTGAGCTATTTACTGATGGCATTGGGTCATCCAATCGTACATTTGATGGTATGCAAGGCGCTCCGAGATCGAATGGTAGCCGTCTTGCTATGTTCCTTCTGTTCGTCCAAACAAAAACTTGTCAGCAAGCCACCGCGTGACGTCATCATCCGTGTCAAGTTTATTAGTGTTCAACGAGATAATGTTTAATGTACTAATCATAAACCGGAATTTATAACACTAATTGTGTAACTAATGTGTTCAGTGTTGTTAATTGCTATAATTTTAAAAAATAGTAGAATTTTGACTGTATCAACAATCGACGTAATGTGAATTAGCAGGGAAATTATTACGTTAACCAAAAAAGTCAATTACACGGTAGGTAAGCTAACGATTAGTGTCAGTGTGCGTCGTATTACTGATTTTTGACTAAATGACGTGATTGAAAAGCGGTAAAGAAGGCGACTTAACTGAAAACTACTGAAAAAATTATTTTAAAAGAATAGGCGAGTGTATGTGAGATGTGTGCGGCTGTATTTACCTGTTGCTTGTTAGTTCCAAGATAATTGGCTGCCATTTTTACCAAAATCAAAACTACCTTACTCGATAATCTAAACACAACCAAACAAAGCTGTATATTATTCCTTCTTTGTTCAGACATTAAAGTTGTGAAAGTTGGTCTCTAATCTGATCTACACTGTACTAAAAACTCGTACAATAAACATTAAATAGCCCTTCTTCCCTTTTTTAATGACCAGTCCTTTTTTTTTTGTCATTTTTAGTGGTTTTAAGACATTAATGCATGGTGGTGGCGTCATGCTAAAACATCCCCTTGCTAAAAGTGTAGTTGTTATGTACGGTTAATCTGAAAACCCGCACAGGTCACCGTGGCTTAATTATGATAACCAACACTTTTTTGATAATTTAACACTTTTTACGTGATCTACACAACCCCTAATCCACCATGTGACATAATGACCGACTTTTCATTATTCATAACTACACAACACTAATTTAACTAGTACATCCCATTGCCAAACCAGCGTAAACAGGTACATTTGCGACTGGTGATATTTTTATAGTTGGTGTATTTGCGACTGTATTAAATAGTATCAAGGTCATTCCACTGTCAGTTTCGTTAATATGTCCACAAACTGTGTGGAGAAAAGTGGATGACCATTTCAGAAGATATCATGGTCATTCCAGTGCCAGCTTCGTTAATATGTCTCACAACCTGTGTGGCCACAAGTGGTTAACCTTTGCAGATGGTATCAAGGTCATTCCACTGCCAGCTTCGTTAATATATCTTATAAACTGTGTGGACACAAGTGGATGGCCTTTGCAGATGGTGTCAAGATCATTCACTGCCAGCTTCATTAATATGTCTCACAAACCGTGTGGACACAAGTGGATGACCTTTGAAAATGCTATCAATGTCATTCCACTGCCAGCTTCTAGGTTAATTGCCTAAAAACCCGTGGAGACAAGTGGATGACCTTTGCAGATGATATCAAGGTCATTCCATTACCAGCTTCGTTATGATGTCCACAAACCGTGTGGCGAAAGTGGATGACCTTTGCAGATGGTATCAGGGTGACTCCTGTACCAGCTTTGTTAATATGTCTCACAAACCGTGTGGAGACAAATGAATGACCTTGATGAATGCTTTGAAGATCATGTCATTTTTCTAGCTTTTAAAAACGTACTACAACACAAAGTTGGAAGTTGCTGATTTCTTTAGCAATCTGTATAATATGTGAAAAACTTTGTATTCTAGTCTCATTTTTTTTCTTCTAATTTTTGATATCTATTCATTCGCCGTGTTGATTTTTAGGCATAAAAGAAATACTTTACAAGCTGTAAATCTGGATTTCCAGATTTTCCATAAAGGTGATTTTCTTCTGATCAACACTATCATTGATTCCATTGCCTAGCAGGAAGAATTGCATTGCGATCTTTCCTGTGATGATGCCTTTGATGTGTTGCATTGTGTTCTTCTTACTATTTCCCACAACTTTATTGCTAAAATTCAACTGGTTATCAGTACTGCCAATCCAGTACCGTGGTTCACTAGAGAAATTTTTAAAAAAACGTATTAACAGCAAAAAAACACAAGTAGATTAATATAAAGCTGATCCTTCTGACATTAACTTTCGAAATGATGAACAAGTTTGTAACGCCACTTTTTGGCTGATGATTTGAAAATCTACCGCATTCTTCAATATCTTGTGACTGCTCATCCAAACTGATGTCAACTCTGTTGCACGTTGGGCATTCGACAATCGCTTGAATTTTAATGTATCGAAGATTGCTGTTCTCCATTTTTGTTTAAAAAATACGTGCAGCTCTTATTTCTTAAACCGTAATCTTATCGACACTAAAAAGACTATTAAAAAACCTTGGCATTTTGGTTGCGACAGTCTTGATTTTCACCAACAATGTACTTCTGCGGCTAAGCCCTCGTGTTGGACTGTGAGTGGATGGCAGATCGATGCCGTTAGAGATTTGGCAGCCAACAAATTACCAAATTCTTCACATTACTGCTTCTCAGTGCTGGTAACAAGGAAAATATCTTGACCACTCATCAAGGACTCGCATCGCTTGTTTTGGAATTTGAATTTTAGCTGAAGAGGTAGATGTTCCCGAGGGGTCGTCTTTCGTCGTTAGTGCTGATCTAGTGCCTTAGAAAGCTTCGCTATAGCGTAGAATTCGATGGTGGTGCAATTAGGTCAGATAATTCTGTAATAATTTTGGTTGATTTTAGAGTCAAGGACAGTAGTGGCCCTAGTTAGCACTACGCAAACTCAAACCCTTTTCCTAACATTGAACTTCAGCTCCGTGTAACCTAGGGGGAAAAATCTATTAGGTGCACGTGAGTTTAAATATCGCAACGTTTTCAAGTGAAATCATTCAAGCAAATTATCAAGTGAAAACAAGTTAAGACATGGTTGGTTAGCACAAATATTAAAAGCATATCATGCAATTCAAGAATGCTCCAATTGAAAGTCTTACAATTCTAAAGAATGTAAGGCTAACAAACTAAAACTAAACATAGCAAAAAGGATACGGACCAACACAATTCAATGGAATGTGCAGGACGTCACCAAGGACAAACCCACCCAGGGATTTCAGATTAGTTGAAAAGTGGGCAGTATAAAATGAGCTTATAAAACGGGTTCCTCCATTTTGATAGGAGGAAAGGTGGTGACGTTAGCTTCTTCACGTAATTTAATGTATTCTTGAAGATGATTGGCTGGTTGAGTGAGTTGACTGTGATGCCTACTTTAAATGAATGCAAAGAGTTCCAGTTAATCCATGTTTTTGTGTTTGAAATTTGAAATAAAATCGTAGTTCGAAGAATATTGGGTTTTTAAGAAGTGTTGAACGGGTGAGATTTCTGGGTTTTTTTTGGTTTTTTTTAAATTTAAATTCTATTTATGTCGCATGGAAATTTCTTGTTTACTTTGGCCTAGATAGGTAGCTGTGCATCCAGATTGGTAACACTTTATTACAAATACTTTCTTTAGTATATTAAGCAGGAATCTTGAGGTTTTGTATGACTTGGGGGGGGGGGGGGGGTTTAAGTCGGTTTTGATGTGCGCTGCTATTGTGATTTTTGCTAATAAGGCGAATTTGTCGGCAAACAATTTCTGACTAGGTGGTTCTCTTTAACACCTTAATGTATGGGGTACAAGAAAGGTGGAGTTCGACATCAGTGGTGACTTGAGTTAGCCATTTAAAGTTGTTATATTTACAAAGTGTTGAAATTGAAAATTGTGAAAAATTTACTTAAAAGGACATTCCTCCTAGCGCCATTTTCCTCGATCCTCCACATGAAGTACGGACCCAAAGTTTTATTTACTTACCGTTAGTCAATCTCTAGCTAAAATTTCGTTTTATAATGTGGCGTCTAGAAGATTTTCTGTTGAATATTGGTAACTTTATTTACTGCGTCCCGCACATACATATATGATCCTTTGTGCGCCTACAATAACCATGACGTTTCATTGTTTCCGGTTGTGACGACACAGTCTATGTCTCAATGTTGTCACGTGACCCACAATTCGTCTGCTAGGCCAGACGTCGTTCACGTGATCACGAGAAGACGAAGGCGTAAGTGACGTTGTAGTATTACTACGTCGAATCTCGCGACGGCAGCGCGTGGCTGTTATAAGGCAGGCCGGATGTTGCTTTAAATTCATCAACTAATACCAGTTTATTGGTGGAGTCCAATTGGGCTACCCAATTCTTCGTAATTCACTTGAATGATCTAACATTTACTAATGATAACACTTTCGCTAACAAATTTGCTGACGATTTAGAAATTGGAACAGCCAATGCTGACCAAATCTTTACATCAAATCTTGAAGAGGAAGTATGAAAGTGGTTAACTGCGGTCTAATTTATGGTAGTTGCCGCTCTTCGTACACGAGTGCGTTGCATTGCTTTGTTTTCAACAACCTTCCGATACCCTCCCACGGCTAGTGTGATGAACTGACTGACTTTCTTTCTTATTAAAGTGGGCGGGCATAAATTTGACGAATCTCATTTTTTAGCCGTGCAACTAAGTAGATTGGGTCAGTGTAGGATTTAAAGTTAACCATTCTGGTTGTTTGAGTCGTCTTTTGAAAATGGGCCCTTTCAGCTTTGTTTATTCGTGAAAATTGTGATACGGTTAGCTGCGAGCACTGGGGCGTCAGATTCGATAGGCGTCTTGGTCCCAGCTGTATATCTCCGGCTTCGTACAGACCCTTGTTTGATCCAGGCGATGGGAAGTCTATATGTACGGGTTTTTCTCCACTTGTTTCACGCCCGTTGCACGAGGGTTTCCTCCGGGTACTCCGGTTTCCTCCCTCATGCGGCAAAAAACAACTTCTGGTGGTGGTATCTTCCCCTTAACATCTGCCGCTTGGGAATTTGGGTGGGTGGATGCCTTGTGCATCGTCTCTGGATTATTATTATTATTATTATTATTATTATTATTATTATTATTAAGAAATGCAATACGTTTTTCGTCGAGTGCCTCGTGACCTGGGATGATAGATGTTCAATATTTTTTTTTTATCCGAATCTGTTGAAATTGGCACATTGTTACCTCGACCGACAATATGGTTGTGCGCGATATCGATCGTTTCACGGTGATACAGCAGGGGCTGACTTGCACACGGAATGCTGGTAGTCTCAAACAAAGATTTGCGACTTTTCTGGGGTTGCGCTAAAGTCTCGGCAGAAAAGTTCCGTTCAATAAATATGATAGGGTTTTGGTAAAAGAGGGAGGTCATATAAAAGAAGGGTGGTGTAAGAGGAGAAGAGGGAGAGCAGAAGAGCTGGGAGAAGAGGAGGGCATAGGGACTTGGCCCCCAATAAAACAAACGCCAGGGCGACAACGACCAAAGCAGTGCGATAACCTAGGTTCGTACCAGACCGGCCGGGAACTAGTTTATGATTATTTTACAAATTTTTTAGTCCAAAACCTCAGAAGCCCTTCCCCAGGTTTACTGGTTTGCCAACCCAAACTCAAATCGTGCACAGAATGCGTGCGAAAAATTTGAATAAATTTTGGGTACACAAGTTTATCGTGTATATATTTAGAAGAGAGGCAGACATCAGCACAAATTAAGGAAATCCCTTAAAGGCGCCTTTTCACCTTTTTAATCCCTAGATGCAGCACCTTAGAACCGTCGAGCAATATAAAGAAAATAGCGGTTAATTAAAAATGGAACAACACTATTCGCAGCAGCGCCGTGATTTCATAATTAAAACGAGGTCACATGACCCTCACATCAGCCTGTTGGATGGATGCTGTGTTTAGAATATGGGCAACGCTATCGAAATGGTGAACAGGCGAACCAAAAATCTTGTTACGTAACTGACGGTTTCCCTTTTCTTCAGTACGTCACATGCACGCACGGGTTGGGGAGTTGGCTCTTGCTAACGGATATCAATCAGACTATAAACCCAGGAGATTTTTCGAAAATATTGTCGATCGAAGTAATCATGGCGATCATGGTATCGAAATTCTCTTCCTATTTGCAAACTTAATGAGACAGCAGCTTTTTAAGAGGTGTGCAGCAATAACGAATCAATCTTTCGTGGAATTGGAATATAATTTCAAACCGATGTCTAATGAGGTCCGTTCCCGCAAATTCCTGAAAATCGATCAAAAGTTAAAAATTGTCGCTGTCAGTCTTCGCAAATTGGTTTAATCATATACGTTTCGTCAATATACTATACTGATTAATTGTATCCATCACCCCCCCCCCCCAAAAAAAATAAAACATAGCCCCTCCCGGTTTTGAAAATGTGTGGGCTTGTTTTTGATCAGCTCAGATGCATATATAGTTTTCAATTGTGGTGTTTTCAATCCCCTCCCGTAGATTCTAATAAAAACACGTTGAAACTGCGTCGCACGGCATTTAAGCTTCAAGAAGGGGCTGACAGCCATTTGAATCAGCAGTAATTCAATGGGAGTACAGGGTAATTAAAGGTACATGCCATTTTTCCCGATCCTCCACATCAAGTACGGCCCTAAAGTTATATTTACTTACCGTTATCAAATCGCTAGCTAAAAATAAGTTTAGGAGATATTCATAGGAGATATTCTGTTGAATATTGGGAACTAATTTAATAGAATCCTGCGATTATATGATCCTTTGCGTGCTTACAATCAGTGCCGGAGCAAGGCGTTTGAACGCCTGGGGCCGGTAGCTTATTGAGCGCGCTGCTTTATCACTATTATACAGCAGATTGCTTCCCAAATCTACCCAAAAATGAACCCATCACGGTACCACAGAGATAATGTCAACACACTGAAAACACACGAATCTGACATGTAGGTTGGCAAGAGAGAAAAATATTTGTCTATTGAAGGATTATAATTGTATTTAGTTTATGACAGAGGTGCCCTCTGATCGGCAAGAAAACTAACAAGAACATGAATTTTGCAGGAGATATTTAATTTTCGGCCCGGAATTTGGACCTCTTCGAAATGAAAATATGAAAATAGTAAAAAAAAATGGGAGCTGCCATATTGTATTATTTTCCAACATGGCGGCTGTGTAAAGTCCACAATTCGTACCAGCTCCAACTTTTTTGAGTGTTTTAACATTTTTATTGTGAACAAGATCCAAATACTGGGCCGAAAATTAAGTATTTGTTGCCAAATTCATGCTCTTGTGAGTTTTTTGGCCAGTCAGAGAGCACTTAATAAACTACTGCTGCAATTCACAAATTAATTTTTCAAGGCCAATTTGCCAAAAAAGCATTTATTAAAGTTCAACAACTTCTTCAATTTTGTTTTTGGAGAGATATGCAGCATTTTCGGCGCCCTTTCCCCATTCGGCGCCCGGGGCGGCCGCCCCCTTCGCCCCCCTCTTGCTCCAGCACTGCTTACAATAACCATGACGTTTCATCTGTGAGTGTGCATGTACTAATTTTTAATCGTTCGCTGATAATTACCATGGAATCAAAAATCTAAAAGATTAATGCGGTAAAAATTTAAATTATTTATTTCAATAGATCGCCGAAGAAAAATTGTAAGATACTAGCCTAACAAATTATAAAGTGTGATGTTAAAATACGAAAATCTTTTTCGGTTTGCAACGACACAATTTTTGTGTTCATGGTGTTTCGTCTACTACGCCCAAGGCCAACTGAGGTAGTAGCTGCGTTCGTCGCTGCGAGGAACGCAGCTTCTATCTTAGTTGGCCTTGTATTACTACGCCGAGTCTCGCGAAACAGTGCGATGGTAACATGCGCGGGTGTAGATCTGCACCTGGCTGTTATAAGGCAGGCGGAATATACCTTAAACAACTAATATGATGTCCGTCCGTGTTTGCATATGTCCGTCCGTGTTTTTCTTTGGCGGTCTAGTAGCATAAATCCTTCCATTTTTACAACATTTGATTTCAGAATCCTTGATCACGTGTACTTATTGGTAAAGGATCATAATTTGGAATCGGTAGATATAGTTTCGGGCTCACTATTATACTAAAACTCCCCTACAAAACCCCAACCAACAAAACTACAGTGTCAGATCACCATGCATTCATGTGTAATTTTTTTTTCCATTTTCACCATTTCCATGTTAAATCCCATGGAAAAAACGTTACTAGCCAGGTAACTATTACAGACAACGTTATAGAGCAGCGGCAAGTGACGTCATACTGGCTACAAGAGAGATACCTGCAAGGGGCACTACATTGAAATGGAGGGTTAAACAACGGCACTTCTAGTCAAGACTGTGCTTTGAGAGCGGATTTCTTAGGCTTAAAAAACCGTTGTTTTCTCCAATCCTTGTGCTGCAAGGTTGTAATTGGAAAATAAAGATTCCACTTGCTTAAAAATGTCAGCAACTGCCAACAAATCGACAAAGATCGCGCGTTGTAGGCCTAAGAAATCCACTCTTAACAGCATTGTCTTCAGTAAGACGTCCTTCTTTTCGCCCACCAGTGCACCTTGCAGCTAACCCAGTTACTGCCTCCACCATAGAGTTATATACAATAATACTACGTCATGTCACTGCCCTATTGATGCATCTTTCTCTCTGTGAATGGAGACAGTCAACCTTAAACTTTTAGTTTTCTTTATCCCTGCACTTTCCTCTTACATTTTCCACAATTTTAAAGATTTCGGCCGCACTGGGATTTATCTTCTACATGACAAAATCTGTTTTTAGTTGCTTACACAGTTAACAGAAACATGTCTGCTATAGTAAGGTCGGAATAAAATTTATGACGAGGCCCTGGCCCGAAGCCACATACCCCAAACAACCTGTGAACTTATGAACTACAATCGACAGCATAGATTCTATGTAACAACATCAAGAGTACGTCCATGAAGTAGCTAGTGAGGCCGCTTTAGTTTAATTCAGTTTAGTTTAGTTTAGCTTATTGAGCTTAAGTGGTCCGCTACACCATATGCTCAAGCTAATCTACCTACTTGCGACTTACATGCTAACACGAGAAAATCCCAGAAAACAAAGACACAAAGAAACAAAGAAACAAAGATTCCAACACAGAGCAAAGTGCCAGGGAAGCGCACAGTTAAGGTGAAGCACAGAAAACTATACAGGGCGAACCGTCGAGAAGCGTTGCAAAAGCCGCTTACCCTGGGCAGGAAACTTGCACCAGGAGCTGAGTGTGATGGAACGCCAAGTGCCCGCAACCAGTGGGTCAACCCCGTCAACAGGTACAAAGCATTGCTGCATCACCTAGAGGAGACAATCAAAAAGAAAATGCCGAACCGCTTTGTCATCCTGGCCACAGGCACACCGTGGCGAGTCCAGCCTAGGCGGAACAAATGGGAGCGGAGCTGTATGTGTCCGGTCCGCAACCTGCAGACCAACCAGCATTGCGCCGGGGAAGGCTATTCAAGAGTCTAGGGAAGACCGTAGAATGGTGCAACCCAAAGAGAACACGGCCCGTGGTACCAGCATACTACGCCATCTCCCACTGTCTACTAAAAATCTCACCAACTATACGGGGTGCAAGTCCTTAGGACCGAGGGCGAAAGAGACCCTAGTGACATCCCCTGCCGAGCCTCATCGGGTAAGGAATTGTATAACGAAAATTTGTACAACCCTTTTACACACACTGATGTCCACTTCATTCAAGACTGTGCAAATACGCTACTGTAAAGAACCCAATGACGTCACTCGTTGTTGGAAATCCTAATCCTTCAAAACGTCCCAGAGAAAGAAGTTACATAGGTTTAGGTCTGGCGAGTAAGGCGGTCAATCATGGCCAACATTGTGACGTTGTGACTTACGATTGGAGTAAAACAGTTCTAATCCAGTCCCTGTGGTATACTCCCGTAGAAATTTTAGTTCTGATTTGTCTAACCAGTTGTAGGGGCTTTAGTACTTATAAAAGAACCAAAAAAACGTGGGTAGACTTTGCCACAGTCCGCACGAGATTCTACAGACGCCATTTTACAAAATGGTTGACGTTAATCTTCTTTTTTAGCCTATTTCTTCATTTAGAGCACTTACAGTCTCACTTCATGTGTCTAATATATGTTTTTTTTAGGTCAAGGAATCTGGAAGTAAGATTCCCATGATCCTAGGACTGATGTATTTTCCCCATCAATAGTCTACACGAGATTCTACAGACGCCATTTTACAAAATGGCTGCGTCAATCTTCTTTTTTTTGCCTATTTTAACGTTTAGAGCACTTACAGTCTCCCTTGATGTGTATGAGAACCTAATTTTAACACGACTTTATGCTTGTTAATACTCTACATGTTTTCTTCCATATCCGCTGAAAATCAAGTGTATTTAGTCTTAGTGCACTTACTTTCATACATCATAGAAACATTTAATATTTTTGTCTTGCAGGTGAAGTAAAAAAGGAGAAAAATGGATGAAAAACAAACACTAGGAAAGCAATTTACAGCTGTTCATCAGAAAGGAACTGATATCAGTGTTGATCTACAAAAGTACATTATCTGCCAAATAGTGGGCACCGACAAGTAGTTAGTACGAATAATGGCAGAAAAGGAATACGAGAAGCTGCTGAAATTAGACAAGATATAGTGGAGAAAAGACGAACAGGTTACAGTGCGAGATGAGTTTGTATATTATGCTACGAACAGTTGCTATAAACATATACAAAACACTTGACGAAGATTGCTAAAATTCAAGACGAAACAGTCGAAAAAGATGAAGATTTGGACCCTAAACAAACTTCTATAGTTGAAACATCACGTAATACTAGGTCAGCAGTTACCCCACGAGCTCTTCCTTCTTCAGTCATATCATCCACACTTCTAAGATGTACTGTTTGTGGTCTAGTAGTACATGGTGGTGTGCGGGAGAAGTTTCGTATATAATAATAATAATAATAGAGTTTTCCACAGAAGGTGGAGGGAAAATGGAAGGGCTGTGTAGCCACTAACACCAGTCCCAAAAACAGTAGTAGGTTGGCTAATGCCTCCTTTTCAAAAAGTTGGTGAGGGGGAGACCATTCAGTACACGTTTAAAGCCAGACACAGTCTGAGCGGACACAGCCTCCTCTGGCAATGAGTTCCAAGCCGGAACCACTCTGATCGCAAAAAACTCTTTGCGGCAATTAAGTCTAGACTTAGGGACCTCAAGTTTCCAAGAGTGACCTCTAGTTACACTCGCAGAACGAACATCGAAGAATGGCAAATCAACAGAAAGACAACCATGTAAAATTTTAAAAGTAAGCAGAAGGTCAAATTTTAATCTTCGTAATTCAAGTGTTTCCAACCCTGCAACACTCAAACGTGCATCAGGAGACAAGTTTCTTAAACCCGGCAAACCTTTTGTGAAACGACGCTGAACCGATTCCACTAAATCAATATCCTTCAGCAATTGAGGGGACCACACGGGGGTTGCGTATTCCAAAAGAGGGCGCACGAAGACCTTGAACGCCCAAACCTTTATACGAAGATTTCCCGACGTAAAGCAACGATTTACAACAGCAAGCCGACGAAATGCCGCTGCGGTAATTTTGTGGCAATGAAGAGAAGGCTTTAGATTTGGGGTGAACCAAATGCCAAGATCTCGAACCTCTTCCACATTGGGCAAAACGGTGCCATCAAGCAAGTAGGAGTGACATGGATTAGAATTTCCAACATGGAATGCATTACATTTAAGTATAGATAAAGGAAGTTGCCAATTAGTAGCCCATTCCGAAACACGATTAATTTCAGTCTCAAGGGCAAGAGTATTTCCAGTGGTTAATACCGTAGACCCAAGCTTCAAGTCATCTGCAAATTTGAACCCAGTGATTTCATGGTGGGAGCACTGTAAATCATTTAGGAAAATAACGAACAGGAGTGGGCCCAACACAGAGCCCTGGGGGACTCCGCTAATAATTTTTGTTGACGAAGACAGCGAGTCCTCCACCTGGACTCTTTGAGAACGATTGGAAAGGAAAGCAAGGATCCATCGCCAGAGATCTCCGCTAATACCAATTTTTTGCAATTTGAACATAAGTTTACTATGAACCACAGACTCAAATGCCTTTTGGAAGTCGAAGTAAATAGTGTCAGAGGGAACATTTAAGTCCAGCGCACAAGTCCAGAGATCGAGTACCATAAGAAGTTGGTAAGTTGCCGAACGACCAGGCATGAACCCAAACTGGTCAGGATGGATCAATGACCCCGCTAGCAGGAATTGCATCATCTCATCTCTGATGATTGATTCCATGATTTTACAAGGCACAGCAGTTAATGCAATGGGGCGGTAATTATTTGGGTTTGACGAATCACCCTTTTTAAGGACTGGGACCACTAGGGCAGAGCGCCAAACGTCTGGTACCACACCCGTACAAAAAGAAAGGTTGAAAAGCTTTGCTAAAGGATAACTAATTTCCTGTGCAATCTGTTTGAAGAAAAATGCTGAGTACCCGTCGGGACCCACTGCATGGCTCGGCTTAAGCTTGTTGATTTTGTGCTTAACCTGGAGGGGTGAAAAGTCAACCTGTTCACAAATTCTAATAGTAGGATCGAGTGCGGAGAAGTCCGGAAGACATGAGCCGTCATCAATAATACTGTTTGCAGCAAAAATCTTATTTAAGGTTTCGGCTTTGTCGCTGTTATCTGTTACAAAGGTTTCGCCCAATTTTAATGGAGGTAGAGTCCAGGCTGTACCCGTTTTTTGACGGTAAAGACGAAACAGAGCTGAGACATTTCCTTCCTTAATGGTAGCTGCTTCCTGTTTACTGTGCCAGGCTTCTACTATGGCAGCGTACTGTAGACGACAGTTATTGTAAGTTAAAAGGGACATGCTGGAAGGGTCGCGTTTATAATTTTTCCATAATTTCAATTTTGTTCGACGTAATTTAGAAATATTGGGGGGAATACGTAAGCTCTGTGTGACAACAGGACGCCTCGTCGACCTACAAAAAGTGACAAGATTTCCCAAAAAACTATGAAAGCAGACCCACGCCTGGTCAACCGAAGGAAAGATGTTGAAGAGAGACTTGTCCCAATCGAAATTGTTAAGGCAAGATCGAAGTAAATCGAAATTTATTTTACCAATAGTACTAACATTTTGGTTAGTAGTCGAGGAAAAACCACAGTGGACATTGAAGACAATCATGTTATGGTCACTGAACCCTAAATGGTCGCCCACTGAAAGGTTGAAAATTAAGCGTTCATCCTGAGAAAAAACCAAATCAAGGATGTTCGCTCCACGAGTTGGGCAGGTCACAAGTTGATGTAATCCAAGGTGAGCAATTTTTTCCAGAAACATACGATGATGGCAATCAGTTGCAGTTAAGTAGGACCAATTTACCGTAGAAAGGTTGAAATCTCCGAGTAGAATGTTTGAAAAGTTAGGTCTAAAAGCACCCGCGATAAAAGTACTAAGGCCTTCAATCGCCGAGTCAACGTAACTATTTGGTAAGTAACAGAGAACAAAGATCAGTTTAAGGGTTGGTAATAGTATTGAAATTGCTTCGGTGCCCTGCGCGACCTCATCAAGGACCACTGCTAAGCCTCTGCGATACGAAATCAAGAGCCCACCTGCGCGTGATGCGCGATCAACACGAACCACACCATAATCAAAAGGGCCCAAAACCATAGCGTCCGTAACCCCATTGTGGAGCCAAGTCTCAACAACGAATATGAGATCGTATGCTCCCTTGGCCAATAGGGCCCGAAAACTACCCATATTTCGCACAAGACTCCTAGCATTTAGGGAGACACAATACAGGCCCGTGGCTGGCAAGGGTGGTGATTTCAACGATGGTGTTTGATGATCTTGGGTACTCCCACTTAAAGGTGTTAGTTTTCCAAAGGAGAGTGAAGAAAAGCAAGTTCACGCTGCAAGATGGCCTTTCCTCTATTTGTGAGATGGAGCCCGTCTCTCGCAAGTAATGTGTGGTCAGCGTAGATGTGACTGTCAAGGGAGGCAAAGTTAAAGTTCCGCTCCATGCATAGTTTCCGTAATAACACATTTGTGTGTGCAATTTGGCTGTCGATTTCCCGATTTTGGATGCCTAACCGTGGAAATAATCCGATTAAGGTAATTTTGGCAGAGGGTCTTGAAGCACGAATGGAATCGGTGAAATTTGTAAGTTGGAGCACTATTCGATTTGGTTTATCGTAGAGCAGGTTATTTGTTCCAGCACACACAATGAAGGCACTTTTGTGGTCAGAAATTCCCAGGATCTCGGGAAGCTTTGAATAGAGATCTTGGATTTTGGCTCCTGGTACAGTCCAGGTTTTTGATGATGGATGAGAGCTACCCCTAAGAGAGCGTGCGTGGGAATCACCCACAATTACAGTTGGCTCCTCCCATTTAGGTGTGGTGTCTTCCCCGGACGTTTGTAGACTTGAAGCATAAATGGAATTTTTCTTGTCGCACAGGTCAATGATGCTGGGATATTGAGCATCTTTTAATGGATCCGTTCGGATAGGCATCTGGCTGGAACACTCTAACTCAGTAGATGTGGGTTTTGGTTTCTTGTGTGGGCGCCCACGACGAACAGTTATATTTTTATGTATAGCTGTGTCAGAAATCGGTTTTGTGTTTGCTTCCTTACCATTAGTTTCCGTCTGATGATCCAAATGCGCAGAGCACAGTTCCAGTTTTCCATCATCAGTCATGGTTAAGTTTATCGTAAGCTTCACCCTTTTACCCTCTGATTGAGCCTGGGAAAAAAGCAGGGTACCGGACGAATGAGCTACAGTTCCCGGTTTTTGCTTAGTAGAAGAACAGTGGAGCGCATCAATCTTCTCACTCAGACGAACCTCCATCTGGGACATCCTTACGTCTATTTCGGACATTAAAAATTTCCGTTGGTTTGTTAAAAGAGCCTCTTGTTTGGAAAGAAATCCCGTTGCCCAGTCCTGAAAGCAAGTAAAGAGATTTGACTGTCTTGTATCAGAGTCCTCATCAATGGAGGAGAGAATGGAGTTAAGTTTCGCATCAATATTTAGGAGGTCAAAATCTTTTTCCAGGCCAAAGCCGTCGAGTTTCGTCAGTAACCGGCTAATGAGATCAGAGTGGCCAGGTAACTCGTTATGCAAAGGGCAAGACTTAGAGGACGAAGCAGGTAAATGTGAAGAGAAGGGCATCTTAGGTCCCAATGGCGTCTGGTGTGCATCAAAGTACGTAGTTCTTCTTCGGTTGGCTTCCCTGCGTAGTAAGGCACGATCCGTTGAAAGTCCGTTGTCGTAAATAAAATTAAAATCCTCCACCGATTTTTTTATAGGGGATTTATAATCGGTGGCACAATCTGCCAAAGCCAAAGATTTCTCTCCTATCATCTTGCCACACTTTCTGTATCAAACAGGAAAATAGGCTAAAAAAAAAAAACGAAGAAAAAAGTCGAAAAAAAAAACGCCAATTGTCAGACTTGAACCCGGGAAAATGCGTCTCACAAACCACAACAAAGATGGCCGCACCCAGCAAAACGCAACGCAGTTCGTGAATAAACGTGTCAACTAGGGGAAAAATTCCCAGACAGCAACCAAATTTCAGCCCCCAGCTGACGTAGGATAGTTCATAGACACACTCACCAAAATTGAAGCACAACAACAGTCCATGAATATGAAAAGTAGACACAAATCACGCTGCACAATTTGTGCGTACACTGACGTGCTCGAGCTCATGAATATGTGAATCAGGAAGAGAAAATAAGTTATTAGAAGCTGCTATTTATTTTCAAGATGATGCTCACAATTGGATAGCTGATCTGGAGACAGACACTGTAGTATTTGGTGCAGATTTGTTTTACCACAAATTTTGTTTGGAGGGATATTTAAAGAAATATGAGTACAGTAAACACAGTTGAAAAGAACAACAGAAAAAAATTTCTTCGATTTATACTACATTTGAAAGTGCCAAGTGTTTTATTCAAAGCATATGATTACAGCAACTGTCTGTAACATTATAGCATACAAACTCATACTGCACTGTAACCTGTTTGTCTTTTCTCCACTATATCTTGTCTAATCTCAGCAGCTTCTCGTATTCCTTTTCTGCCATTATTCGTACTAACTTCTTTGTTGGTGCCCACTATCTGGCAGATAATGTACTTTTGTAGATCAAAACTGATATCAATTCCTTGCTGATTAACAGATGTAAGTTGCTTTCCTAGTGCTTGTTTTTCATCCATTTCTCTCCTGTTTTACTTCACCTGCAAAACAAAAATATTAAATGTTTCCATGATGTGTGACAATAAAGTGCACTAAGACTAAATACACTTGACTCTTTAGTGGATATGGAAGAATACATGTAGAGTATACTCATTAAATAAATTTACTCTGGTACTAATAAGCATAAAATCGTGTGAAAATTAGGTTCTCATGCCCTTAGAAGTGACAAATTTGCCCTGTGTTAATATAATTGAACACTTGTTAGTACCAAAGTCATTCTCAAAAGTTCTGGAACCATAGAGTGAATATCAAACCAGCACGAAATTTATTGTTTTTTTTCAAATATAGCTGAAAAATTTAAACTTGAAAAATGATAGAAATAAAAAGAATGGGTAATACACAGTCAATTATGGAAATGTAAAATACCCCAAAACAGTTTCTATGTTAAGCTACTCTTTGAGTTTTTCATTTCACAATGTAAACATTGTTTTGTTTGTTGTAACGTGAAAACAAAAATGTTACTACTAATTCTTGCTACTATTGATGGGGTAATTACATTAGTCCTAGGATAATGGAAACCTTTCTTTCAGATTTCTTACCTAGAAACCATATATTTAAACACATCAAGGAAGACTGTAAGTGATCTAAATGAAGAAATAGGCAAAAAAGAAAAATGACGGCAGCCAAAATGGCTTCTGTAGAATCTCGTGCAGATTATTGGTGGGGTAAATACATCAGTCTTATGATCATAGGAACCATACTTTCCGATTCCTTGACCTTAAAAATATACATTTTGACACATCAAGGGAAACTGAAAGTGCTCTAATTTTTGAAATAGGCAAAAAAGAAGGTTTACGGCAGCCATTTTGAAAATGGCGTCTGCAGAATCGTCTGCAGACTATTGATGGGGTAAAAACATCAGTCCTAGGATCATGGAAACCTTACTTTCAGATTCCATGACCTAAAAAACATATATTTAGGCACATCAAGGAAGACTGTAAGTGCTCTAAATGTTGAAAAAGGCAAAAAAGAAAAATGACGGCAGCCATTTTGTAAGATGGCGTCTGTAGAATCTCGTCCATACTATTGGTGGGGTAAATACGTCAGTCTTAGGATCATAGGAACCATACTTTCAGATTCCTTGACCTTAGAAATATGCATTTTGACACATCAAGGGAGACTGCAAGTGCTCTAATTGTTGAAATAGGCAAAAAAGAAGGTTTATGGCAGCCATTTTCAAAATGGCGTCTGTAGAATCTTCTGCAGATCAACACATCAGTCCTAGGATCATGGGAACCTTACTTTCAGATTCCATGACCTAAAAAACATATATTTAGGCACATCAAGAAAGACTGTAAGCGCTCTAAATGTTAAAATAGGTAAAAAAGAAGAATGACGGCAGCCATTTTGTAAAATGGCGTCCTGAGAATCTCGTGCAGACTATTGGTGGGGTAAATACATCAGTCTTAGGATCATAGGAACCATACTTTCAGATTCCTTGACGTTAGAAATATACATTTTGACACATCAAGGGCGACTGCAAGTGCTCTAATTGTTGAAATAGGCAAAAAAAAAAGGTTTATGGCAGCCATTTTGAAAATGGCGTCTGTAGAATCTTCTGCAGACTATTGATGGGGTAAAAAACATCAGTCCTAAGGTCATGGGAACCTTACTTTCATATTCCATGACCTAAAAAACTTATATTTAGGCACATCAAGGAAGACTAAGCGCTCTAAATGTTGAAATAGGCAAAAAAGAAGAATGACGGCAGCCATTTTGTAAGATGGCGTCTGTAGAATCTTGTGCATACTATTGGTGGGGTAATACATCAGTCTTAGAATCATAGGAACCATACTTTCAGATTCCTTGACCTTAGAAATATACATTTTGACACATCAATGGAGACTGCAAGTGCTCTAATTGTTGAAATAGGCAAAAAAGAAGGTTTGTGGCAGCCATTTTCAAAATGGCGTCTGTAGAATCCTCTGCAGACTATTGATGGGGTAAAAACATCAGTCCTAGGATCATGGGAACCTTACTTAAATAACATATATTTAGGCACATCAAGGGAGACTGTAAGCGCTCTAAATGTTGAAATAGATAAAAAAGAAGATTGACGGCAGCCATTTTGTAAAATGGCGTCTGTAGAATCATGCGCGGACTGTGGTAAAGTCCACCTAAGTTTTTTTTTTGTTCTTTTACAAGTACTACAGCCCCTACAATTGGTTAGACAAATCAGAGCTAAAATTTCTACGGGAGTATACCACAGGGATAGGATTATTCGTCTTCGAAGCGTTATACAATTGCAGGGCGGTCACATGGAACATATTGTCAGAATGTAAAACGAAAGATTGTTAAAAAAAAAATTTAATGCTTGGGTACAATCCGGTTATTGTAGAAATGCTCTAGTTATAATGGTTTTGAGATACGATTTTTTTAAATCTTTTTTTTTTTTGTGGGACAACCTGTGTATCAAGCGGCAGCCAGTGTAATCTGAAATTAAGGGTCCGATCGTAAATATCATAAATTGCAGCACAATACCCCCCGATCGAATTGCTACCTGCCCTTTTCCACTTTCTGTTTTGCCTCACGGTCTACCTTGATCTGGACAGCGTTGATAACTCGCAAATATCCCATTCCTATGATGTAACGCAAATCCGCCAGCCTGGCCAGCGCATCTCGAAGATCCGGGAGGACATACGGACAGCCGGCCTGGTCAGCGAGAATGGATCTAGACACACGCGGCAACAAACATCACAACGAACATCACATCAATTCAATTGTCGAGGTTGTAAACCTTTGTAGCGCGACGCCATAGCGTCAGTGTCTTATATCTTGAAGCATAGTTGGGCACATTTCAGGTACTTGGGGAAAAATAATAATGCGGTACAAACTCTTAAATTGTGTTGAAATCGAGAGCAATGACCCACCTGACAAAAATTAACTCGTGTAGGAATGCCAGCTAAGCTGCTTTCAATGCAAAATCTGACTCTCAATAACGTTGAAAATGTGTTACTATTTACTAGCTATAGCTAGCCAGTCCGCTCATCCCCATGTTAAATCCCATAGGGTGATTAGTCATCGATACCGACATAACGGGAAGGCTTCCAGCTATGAAATTGGATGAATGGGTGCAGTACAATACGAACTGAGTACCTTTTATGGTTTGAAGCCTGGGGGCGTAACGAGGATGGCGTGGGAGGGCGCGTAAGTACGAAAATATTGTTATAACCAATTAGTATTGTCGGCATCATGTCTCATTGGACGGCCAAAGTTCGGAAAATGACAACGTGTATACTGATATGCGTGCCTAGACACACACTAGTGTATCACGATAAATCTAATCAACGTTGCAAAGAAATTGTATTCACGTCCAATTCACGAAAAATGAACCAACTGTAAAATCAAAGCAAAGTAAACAAAGCCAAAAACTGGTAAAGAGGCCACTAAGTTCAGAGTGGTTCGGCCCTTCAAAGGAGTGATATCAACACACCAAAACTTTTAAAAAAAATTACTACAAAATTAAAACCGAACCAAAAACCTATAAAGAGGTGACTAAGTTGAGAATGGTTCGGCCTATAGGCAAAAGGTAGTAGCAAAGTGTTGAAAACCAATTTCTTGTTGACGTGGCACTTTATTACAAATCTGCACGGTAGTGGAGTTGAGCCTAATGCACAATTAAAAAAAAAAGGAGTGATATCATATCAAAAACCAAAACTGGTAAAAGGGGCCGCCAAGTTCCGAATGGTTCGGCCCTTCAAAGGAGTGATATTAACACACCAAAACATTCGCCAACTTAATCGCACCGAGTAATCTTTGGACGTTAAATGAAAACTTGAACATTGCTACCGAAAGTAGCAATGTTCTAGTTTTCATTTAACCTTCGAACTATTAAGCGGTGCGATTAACTTGGTGAATGTTTTGGTGTGTTGATATCACTCCTTTGAAAGATCGAACCATTCGGAACTTGGTAGAAGACTTTACCAGTTTTCCAGTTTTGGTTTTTGATATGATAATGATATTTCCATAGACACGTTAGCCAAGCTTCCTCTAAACAGTCTCTTAAACCAACCAAGGTCACGAGGGGCATCATCCCTATCCAAATCTATATCCCCTTCCACTGATGCAACGTCAGCCGACACTGTCTCACTTCTACTTTGTCCGCATTATTCTTCTTGGACGCCAACGCATCACCATACGACGCGTTAGGCAGGTCCTCACAAGACCGATTACCAGCTTCTCCTTCACCAGCACTAGAAATTCGTCGGTACAACCCCTCACACACCATCCCACGCTGACCGACTTCACTCACCTCCTTATCAAGCTCCAGGTCTACATTGTTTACGTTGCCTACAATGTTTACACTGCTTACTCTGTTCACCGGCTCTAAGCTCTAAGCTCCAGCTCTGTCCCCCTATCGCATCTCCTTTCTTCGTCAGGCCATACAAATTGAAATCTATTTCGTCAATACCAAGGTCCTCAGCCATCTTCCACGTTTCAACATACTTTTCCTGCATTACCAGTCCAGAAGTAATCTCGGATTGTGTCAAAAGTCGCCGGACTGACGCACTGGCAAAAGTTACAAGTTACAAGTTTTATTACTAGAGGCTGATCGGCCCTCGCACTGGCACAATCAATCTTTTAACAATAGATGTCTACAATCGGATGATCTACTATTACTTGGTGAGGAAACACTAGCATGTTTCTAGATCATGAAAACAAACGCTATTTAATGGTGGACACTCATCCTTTAACTTTTAATTTGTCTTCCTCCCTGCACCTTCCCTTACATTTTCCATAATTTGAAAGATTTGGCCGCATTGAGGTTTATCCTCAACATGGCAAAATATGCTTAGTTGCTTTCAGTTACATACACATGTCTGCTAGTGAGGCCCCCTCTTTATCACCAACAATCGGATGATCTACTGTTAGGTGGCGATGACACACTAGCGTGTGTCTAGATTGTCGGATATTTTGATAAATGGCACGTGAATTAAATTCGAGTCACGTGTTTCCAAACTCAGTTGGTTTTTCTTTTCTTTTCTTTAATGGATCCACCCAAAACTAAAACTGGTGTAAGAGAAGCAGCCAAGTTTCCAAAAAGGGTCGGCCTTTGAAAGTAGTGATATCATGCGGTAGCAATCTTCAAGTTTTCAATAACGTCCAAAGTAATGTTCGATGCGACTAACTTGGTTAATAGGATTAACCTTGGCGGCTTTTACCTGGTTGAATGAAATGCTGCATTGCAAGCCACAACTTCCAACAGACTTCAAACATCTCTGAGTCAGCAATAGCCATGGACGCAAGAGAACGACGTAGTGCAGCCAGACAGGACTTGGAATCAGTGTAGATTGTGTACAATGGTAGTCGGAGATCAGCAGCCACGTCTAATTCGCCATATAGCGCAACCAGCTCACAAGCAAAACTCGAAAACACATGGGACACCGTTTGCCCCACACTCATTTTTAGAGAGGAGACCCAGACACCTACTCCACCAACCATAGTGATGCAAATAAAAGATGCATCACAAAATACAGCACACACAGTCACACGTGGTTCAAATATGTGATCAAGAGAAATGCACCATTGCCACGGGCACGGCGGACGAACAGAGGCAACAGCAATCAAAGGTTGTAAGCAGGATCTGAGAGCAGTGATGCTCCATGACCTGCTGTACGAAGACTGTTACGTGCTCTGTCACCGGCTCATCAATAGGCAGTGATAATCGTCGCTACGGACCCCTGCTCAGGTTACAGAGACACAAGGCAACTAAAAGCTCAGAGGCCCAGAGCTGAAGAGACGGTCCTCTAGCTTCCACCCATAGAGCATCAACTTGAGATGAGATTAGACAACCTGTTATTGCACGAAAACAATCATTCACAGTGACCTGCAGACTACGAATATGCTGCTACATCGTCACCAATAATGGAAGATGGTAATTCACTGAGGAGCAAACAATGACTCTAAAGACACGCAGCAGTGCACTACGCCGTAATGTTCGGCAGTGCTCCGAGACACGGAGGACTGGGAGCCTGTCAACAACGTTTTCTCTCAAGAGACGAATGTTAGTAGTCCACGACAGCCTTCCATCCAAAACGACTCCCAGGTATCTCACCTCCGCCGAGGCTGAGACGACGGTGCTACCAACACTCACACTGGCCAAAGTTGCACAAACAACAGCAGAACGTTAGAACTCTATCAGCTCAGTCTTAGCGGGAGAGAGAGCCAGCCAGCAAGACTTAGCCGCGAATCGCAAGACTATCAACAATGCAATCGGAATGTGAATGGCAAGCACACATGGGTTGCTCCCAACAAAACGACAAGGCAAAATCATCTGCATAGCGAACAATGTTTGTGGTCTGCTGCAGTTCGACTAAGACAGCATTAATCACCATCACAAAAAGAACCGGACGAGAGGACCTACCCTGAGGAAGGCCCGGGTCCGAATCAACGTGCGATGACCAGTGCCTCCCAGATGTGGTGACAAAAGGACGGCGACCAAGCAAGGCAAGAATAGCATTGGACAGCCCTGAATCTACACCCATAGTAGAGCGAGCAGCTTGAATCCAGTTTTGATGTCTAAGAACACCATGACCACCACCTTCCTATGAGCCCAAGCTTCTCGTATCCTGGACTGAAGGAAAAGAATCGCAGCTTGTGCACTCCTATTCATCCTGTAATCAAACTTAACACTGGATGGCACTGTTTTTATTCCAGGTGCCGGACGATAATTTTATTCACGGCCATGGCCCAAAGCCTTATGCCCTGCAACTAAATTACACTCTATGGACTTTTACGTGCCGGTAATGATAGATTTATTCCGGGCTGCAGCCCGAAGCCAAGCTCCCTGCTACAAAAGCTATCTTGCCCTAAACTTAAAATTACCAGAACACCCGCTAGTACCACATCTTGTCATCAAGCACCATATTACAGGTGGCTCCAAAGAACCATGAACAAGCTGTCTCATACCAATCGCACTACGACTGCGCACAGGCAGCATCTGAATTTTTGTGTTTCCCATCAATCGCTCTAGACGTTCATTCACCATACACTCCTCTTCTGTGCACATGATCTATTCCAAAGATACCACGACATTTCTGCACCAGCCACTGGATCACCCGGACCACGAGAGCATCGCTGCACACCATGTGAGTCGCATAAAAGTTTCTACACACCATGCAACTCATCCTAAATAGATAGAATCACCACTGTGTACAGACGAAGCACCACACTTCTTGCCGTCTCGTTGCAGCAACAATGTATTCTGAAACGATGCGCTTATAACACTTAAAGCATGTTATAGTAAACTGTTGGATAATAAAGCACATGGTTATACCAATTTTGTTTTTACGCCCCACTTCAAGGCCACGTGCTTCTAGCTGCAACCCCCATTTAAAAAAAAAGGCACTTCCTCGTACTACTCTTTACCTGCGTGCGAAAATTTAGATATGCAAACTTTCCCTAACGAGCTGTAGACGTGTTTTTGAGAATTGACATCGGGGCCCTGTCCTCAGCTATCTAGTAGCTATAGCCAGTAACAGAAATCAACGTTATTGAGGGCACTTTTTCTCCATAAAGGATACGTTCCCACACTTTAATGTTGAAGTTTACTTCGTTACTGGACCCAACACACCTGATTCCAACGATTGGCAAAGATTAGAACCGCATGGGGAATTTACATCATAGGTTGAAATCAGGTATAAGCTGGTTACAGTTAAAGGATAGTCTGCTAGTGATCCGCCGTTTGTTTGTTTGTTTGTTAAGAGCCAAAGGACCTGCAAGTTATATGCTCTATACTAAAAACTAACTTAAACCTAAACAAAATGCTTAAAATGCACAGGCCACTAGGGTAAAAAACAACAAGCTTACAAATGCACCAAATGAACTTTAAGTATCAGCCTACAAATCACGAAGATACTGGCCTAGAAACGGACACCAATAAGGGAGCATGGGGCATGGGGGCCAAGAGAACCGGGGAAACCTTAGGTAAACCGTCGAGTTGCCTTGCAGAAGCCGATGGTTCTGCGCAGGTGGCCGATACCAGGTAAAGAATTCAGGGAAACACCGAGAGCCACACTCACAGGGTCGACCCCGTCATAGTGAATAAAGTGTCGCTGCGCCATCCAGAATGGACACTCAAACAAAAAGTGGCGCACCGTCTCGTCACCGCGCCACCACAGGCACACAAGGACGAGCGAGCCCATCCCAACCTGCACATGTACGCGCTGAGATGCACATGTCCAGTGCGGATTCTGGAAAGCATCCTGAGGGTAAAGGCATCCGTTAAGGGGTACAGGACAATCTGTGGTGGGGTGGAGTGCAAACAGACTCTGACCCGCAACACCTGCAGGCCACTCTGCTGCACACTCCCTGCAACCACCGGCCGCAAATCCCTCGGCAACACTGATCTCACTACCACCACCATCAGAACCACACCCGGCAAGGCTGTCAGTCAATTTGTTGCCAAATCAACCCCCATGGCCGTTTGTCCAGCCTGCAGAGACCACCGACAAATCGTAATCACCACCCGACGTATCGCTCTGGCAACAATTAAATCTCATCTACTTGGCGCGACTCACTACTTTATACTCACTAGCGTGAAACAAAACCCACAAGGGTGAAAGAAACCGTCAAGTTTCAGCCAAACAAAGTAGTGATATCAGAACAAAAATGGCTCTCACCAAGTTGCTACATGGTGCTACAAAGTGTTTCAAAATAGTGTTATCACCCCCACCAACGGACAGCCACCAAGCTTATACCACCGACTATTAGATCAAAGGTTAAATAACAAACCAGACCATTGCTACAATCCGTAGCAATGGTCAAGTTTTTATTTAACGTCAGAAGTAATAGTCGGTGGATTAGCTTGGCGGTTGTTCGGTTGTTAAAAGGCGGGGCTGATACGACTACTTTCATACGGGAACAGTTATTTATGTAAGTGCATGGAGTCTGGGTCAGGGCATGCGCTGAATGAGTGGGCGAAGCGAACGAACTTCAGCGTTTGTTAGCCAGTGTGAGCAAAAATGCACATACGACTGAAACACATGAGAGAGCAAACAAACACCACCCATGGACTTCAGCTAGTATAACAAGAAAACTGATCGTTCAGAGCCCCGTAACAACCGAATGACACAATTAATAATGAAATGATGACGTATACGAAAAAGGGCACATCAGTGGAAGTGTCTGTAAAATCTGATAAGAACCGGCTTTTTAGGACAAATGGTTTAGTCAGTAGAGAGTGCTGTATAAACGTGTTCAAGGAACAACAGGAAGCCCGGCACCAAGCCACAAATGACAACACGATTCCAGCATATGATTTTCTGACGGGACAAAATCGGGTGTTAATAACTGTTGGTGAACGTGTTGACCAAATGCAGCAAAACGTATATACCAAATTTCAGTAGAAAATATTGAAAAATGGACGGTGGATATATGAAGCCTCTAAATTTTGACTTTAACCTTACTCTTTACTAATACTGCAGGTTAACAATAAAACTCTTTATTCCTTCATTAATCAACAATAAGATCTTCTTTCAACAGCCTCGTCTTCGCTCTACTACACGTGTCCATTTCTGCTCGAGCCCTTCTGTCCGCCATCTTGTCTTTGGGTGTTGAGCGACGAGGTTCTATGTCGTGCCTTCCATCTTCTTCCCCACCCTTTCCCCCCTACCCCCGGGGTCACGGTGTCTTGATGCTGGTGTTTTGACCATTCTAAACTGGGGCTTGACAAGCTACTTCGCCAGGAATGGGCCAGTCCGGATGCTTGCAAAGGTCAGAACTTCGCCCAATTCATGGCGCCGACCACACCCTTTCAGGTAAGATCGCTATTTTAGTAAATACTCAGAAGTTAAGAACAGCTAATGGTGTCGTAGTAGTTGGTGTTGCTGTTGTGTTTTAGTTACCGATATGTAAATTAGGTTCGGTGGGTAAAATTTGAACCAGTAAGGTTAAAGTTTCACTACGCAACGATTTTCGTAAGTAAGCTAGGATATCATGCAGAGTGAGATTCGTGAACTAACAAAATACACATGATGAACTGTCCCGTGGTGAAACTCTTTTCCTGCCTGGTGAAATTCGGGTCATGGCAACTCACCTAACCTATAGTACCACAAATAACTTCACCAAAACTGAACTATTCTGTACTGTATCCACCAAAAATGGATGAATCCTTTATGGCAGCTTAAGCATAATTAAATGCAACCAAACCGCGTTAAATTTGGCGTGACCTCAACTGACCTAATCTAACTTTGCAAAACAAAATAATCCGGGTAGATTGAATGTTAAAAACTATGACTGGAAGACGGGCCTAGGCGAGTGTACTACTAAAATTAAGAATTTATAAGGTTAGGGAGGAGAATTTGTAACTGAACCTCTTCTAAAACTTCATAGGTTAATTCGTATTAAGGTAATTATCTAGATAGGGGCACCACGCCAAATCACTTAACTTTTGTACTAATCGACGCTACTCTTCATCCTACCACCATTTCGCATCACAAAATCCGGGAGTAACATCTATAAACTACTCAAAAAATTATTTAAAAGACGTAAAATGCTAGTTACAGACACGCTAAAGCTACGGTGGTGGCAGCCATACTGTGAGGTGTTTGATTCGGGAAGCAGGGTAGCCGGAAAACCCGATTTTCACAACAAACAACGTTGCGGAAATTTTTCTTTCGTTGTTTTGTTATTGCCAGTTTCGTGTGGTTTTGTTGTTATTGTCAGTTAGGTTAGTTAGGTTAGGTTTGGTTAGGTTAGGTTACGTTTCCGTAAAATTTTAGTGAGGTGCAAATCGGGTTTTCTGGCTACCCTTCTTCCCTCACAATATGGCTGTCGCCGCCGCTGCTTTAACAGGTATGACTAGCATTTTCCGTCTTTGGAAATTTTTTTTTTACAACCTTACACCTTTTTCCCCGGGTTTTATGTTGCGAAATGGTGTTAGGGTGAAGAGTAGCGTTGATTAGTACAAAAATTAAGTGATTTGGCATGGTGCCCCTAATCTAGATAACTACCCGTATTAGTTGCGCCCTTTAGTTATACATGACGTCATGAGTTTTATGTGGGAATTTCTACTCAGTTTTCAGCCTAAAACTAAACTAGCTTGTATTTAATTATTATTTAGATTAGCTTAGTTGTAATTTAGTTTACTTTAGATTTGGGCTGAAAAATGAGCAAAAGTTACCAGATGGAACAACGCGTGGCGCCCAGTGAAACCTCGGACGGAATTAATAGAAATGAATGTAACACGTTTCAATAGAAACTTTTTAGTTACAAATTCTCCTCTCCGATCCTATAAATTCCTTCTAAAATGTATAATCTGACTTTAAAATCATTTTAATGCGATCGGTTGTCAGTTGGCAAATTGGTTTTTATTTTCAGTACAGTGTGGGTACGATTTAAAATCAGTAGTGGCGCCAGCCAACTCCAGGCAGGGGGGGGGGGCCCCCCCCCCCCCCCCCCCCGCCCCAAGAAAATGAACATTTTTTTTATTGAAATATGATCCACTTTAGCAGGGACCCGGCGAAACCAGCTTGGGGGTCTGAGGGAGCGCTGTAAGCTCCCCAGCCGGGTCCGGGCCGGAGCCCCGGAAGCCGACGCATTTTACGTTATTTGAGGGCCTACTTTCGGCTTCGCGAGACACGTTCGCACCACATTGTTAAGCAAATATTGGATGTTTTTCGTAAAAATTCTTTAGCATAAGAGGTCGTAAAAACCTAATTGTGACCAAAATACTTTTTTTTTTTATATATTTTATTTACGAATTAAATTAACTGGTGAATTTAAATTTAAAAAAAAAATTAATTTAACGTTAACAATACTTATAATTTAGGTTAGTATTGTTGCTTACTTTTCAAATGGCGGAAGATGACGTTCCTGAATTAACTGAGAATTAGTTTTAAATCACGGTGGCGATGGGCTAAGAGGAAAAGAGCTACTAGCAAATTAAACCGCCAACTATTCTTCAATTTTAATTCTTTGCTCGGTTTTTATGGAATTAATTGTTATCAGACTTCAACTGACGAAAACTTGGAAGGAAAGCTTTTTCTGTACAAATTTAGCTGACGTTATATAACTATAGCAAGAACACACAAACGGACCTCAAAGGTATACGGCCATTTGTGAACACAGTGAATTTTTTTTTTTTAGTTCTGTATTGGTTAGACGCTGAAGTTGAGTTTGCGTCCTCTTAGTTGAGAGGCCGGGACTTCTGACCACTGGGCTGCTATTGCTCCGTTTGTTTGGGGTGTGTTTGACCCCTCACAAACTTCGCGTTGAGCGTTGGGCTTTTAAAATCGAACCTTCTCCTTTTAGAGATAACTGGTAAGGCGTTGTCATCCCAAACGTGTCTCATAATTACGATGTCTGTTAAATCATGGCGTTGACGATCTAAGGCAACAAATCAGTTTTCAGTTTAGCAACTTACTGTACACGATTTTCGTTCAGTTCATTGGTATCATGAATTCAAGGTAGAATCCTTAACAAGTTTAGCTTTATACATATTTAGTTAACTTTTCTGCATTAACTAAGACAGCTTTTAAATATTATGGAGATGATGAGATAGCAACAGTAGGACTACTGGCAAACAAAACGGCAACTGTATTTTGACCTTTTCTCCTCGACATTTTTACGAATCTTATGTCGCCATGTAGATTTCGTCTTCCGGCTGTTCCCCGACGACCATCTCGGTTACACCCCGACGGGGAGCCAAGGCTTCCCCGACAGGGGGCTCTCGCCCCCCCCCCCCCTCCCCGTGGCACCACCCCTGTAATACAGTTTATTAGTTGATCTAAAAAAAAATCTTTTAACGGCTGCGAAATTTATTTCGTTGTTGCTTTGTTTTTACTTTGTTGCGTTGTTTATTACGCATCCCAAAATATAGTAAGATTTGCCTAGAGGGTGCGTTTCCACGATGAGAAGAATCCCAGTACATAAGAATTTCCTGTGAGCGTTTCCTTAAAATAGGTCTGGTTGATTTTTACCTCCCCCAGACCCTCGTTTGGTATTTTTTAAAGTCGCATTGTATAGTTAGGTTAGTCACGGGATTTGAACCGGCGTTCTACTTGGTTTGGAGAAGACTGTGCTGACTGCTGGGCTGGCCCGGTTTGCTTGTAATGCTATAGGGGACCCCTATCGCAGCTCACGTGTGTCGAAAGATTTAATCTTTTCCCGTCTTGCAGCGGATAAATTTGCATTAGTGCTGTCCGGGGAGCTTATTTTTTTTTTGTATACACAGTAAAGCAAAGTCCGCTGTGTAGCACCCCATGCAACCCAGGTGCGTACAGAAAATATCCGTTTAATCAGACCTAACTACAACAGACAAACAATAAAGTTAATTTTCACACAATCACTATACTAATGGGTGCTAAGAATGAAGTTTAATAGTGAGAACCAATTTTCCTATATGAATTGTTTACGATAAAAATAAACTTCCGGGAAATCTGCTTTTATCGCATTCGTATTTTTAAATACATACTTTTCATTTTTTTCATAGTTATTTGCAACTTAGTTTGTTTTATTGTACTTGTTTTTTTCTTCTGTGGGAACAATGTTTTTTGTTTCTTTGTGTGCCTTTTGTTTGCCGTTATAGTTCGTAACGAGTTTGTTTATTTTGTCCGTTCTCGTGGCTGTAATTTGTCATTTTTGCAACTTTATTTACTGTTTTTGTGGTTCACATTCATTTGTAATACAAAAAAGTGAAATGGATATTGGTTTAGACCGAATGAAAAATAACCCTAATCAAACTCGAATGAAAAGATCGGGGGAAAAATCCTTTTAATGCTCTTCAAATTCTTCAAAAAACCTTTTCAAATTCTCTTGAATCGGCCCTGTCGACAAGACAAACTCTTTATTAACTGAACAAAAAACGGCTTCACCGTTTAGATAAAAAAAAAAAAAAACATTAGAGCTCTTATCCCCATACTCACAGCCGTGAAGGTACACGAATAAAAACGGATTAGGGCCCCCGCGCGCACAGCGGCCAACGAGAATGCTAACGGTGTATGTAGCAACGCGTACTGGAATCCTGGGCGGCGTGCAGGCGGCCATAGGGTAACCATACTTGCTTCGAGGTTCATTTTTCACCACGTGATCGAGAATTATCAATTAAAAACTTACGTGGCCGCGCGGCCCGTTGCCGTGTTTTTTGGCCGCGACGACCACTGGCCGCGCGACCTATAGCTGCTCAGTGCGCGGGTGGCCGTAAGAGTTCATTCGAACGCAACTGTAATTTAAACTCCAATACCAGGGAACAAGGACTGTTTTTGATCAAGGTTATGTCAGAAAGCGCAGTTTATGATTAAGAAGTTTAATGTTTCGGTGTTTGGGCGTGCACGCATAATTTGTGTATTTGATATTTGTCTGTGGTGTTTGATATATTAAGTCTGTTTCGTGTGAATGGGTATATGTGTATTTTGAGTGAATTAATAATTAGTGAAACAAGCAGACTCCTAGTTACGGCGGTTTGTTGCCTGTGTTTGCGTTTGAAGGTCGTTTGCGGTGGTTATTTCTAGTTCTTTTGTTTAATTACGTGTTCATTTTGTGTTGGCGTCTATTTTGTGTTCGTTTGTGGGTTTAAGTTTTGCGAATTGGAGTTCAAATTATAGTTCGTTGCTTTCGCGTGAATTCGGAACAGTTTTTATTCGGGTACCTTCACGGCTGTGAGTATGGGGATACGAGCTCTGTTTTTTTTCGAAACGGCGAAGCCGTTTTTTGTTCAGTTAATTTGTTGGCTTTTTCGCTTCCTTTTTATTGTAATTGCTACGGTCTGGTCTATCATGTGTCCACCGATTTTTTTTTCGAAAAAAACGGAACATTAGAAATGCATATTTATGTTCAGGTTTCGTCCAAGGTTTGTCCCATGATTATTATTTGAGGCAACACACTAGCGTGTGTCTAGATTTAGCATGTGTCATCCCGATGAGTAGTAAGTTTATTCTGGATTGTTGGCAAACAATCGCGGAAACAATTCAACTGGCTTCCCGAAGTCCGCATTGAAGAAGTAAATAAGTCACTCCAGTCATGTCGGCCGTCCAATTTTGAACCCTACGGTTTAAAACTAGTGAAGATTAAGGAAAAATCAAGACCATTTAATAATTTTGGTTGTCCACAACGAGCTAGCAACTCAACAACGACAATGCTAATTTCCGAGCACCCAACCATTGTTGCATCTTGTTCGAGTGAGCTATAATCCGATATTGTGCGCCTCGCCTATAATTGTTACCCCACTGTTGAAGCTTTGTAACATTTTGACATTGCTAGCCGCTCCGCCGCCGCCTCCTGACCAATTTTTTTGAAATTGCCGTGTAAATTTCCTATCCAATCCGTGAAACTACCGTAGATAAGCGTATTGGATAAAAACCCCTGAATTTATAAGGGATCAAAGTCGGCAGTAAAAATTTGTATGTTCTATACATTTAATTTTTACTAGCATTGTGAAGTTTGCAATGCAAGTTTGGGGTGAGTGTGCGACGGGAGCAAGCTGTCTTCAGTCAAGTCAAATACCGCTAGTTTTTAAGTCTTCTGTACAGCCGTACCGGCTGAGAAGACTATTGCAGCGACTTTGTCCGTCCGTCCGTCGCATTTTTCAACTTCGCAACGGTACCAGAAATTGACGACCACTGTTTACGTTCGATTCAGTGTCAAAAGTTAGTTAAATAACATGGCAAATTAAAACATCGTTACTTCCTTATAGCTAATAGACTTTTTCGACGTAACTAAATTAAATGTTTGATCGTCGAATTAAAATTCTAATCATAACGCTGCAGCCGTAAAAACAAAAGCATTTTGGCTCGTGGGGAAATTCTCGAAATTGTGGAAACCCCCACTCCCTCTTCAGCATATTGACTGGTCCAAATTTCATTCTGTTTTTTGCTTTACATTGGTTTTCGGTTTTCTATAACTTAATACTGCCATAGTTTAGAAATTAGTTGTGGATTACCTTAATGGGAGATATTAAGGTCAGGTCACCTGAAATTCCCTGGTGAACAATTTGTCCTACCCTGCCAAACCAGACTCGCGTCCGATGCGTGAGGGCGCGTTTAAGCAACGACTCGCCTTTTCATTCTGGCAGCTAGAAGCTAGACATGTGAATTCAAACATGACGACGGTTTTAGTTCTGCCAGTTCGCAACGAAAACCTACAGACTGGGAAATTGTTTTTATGAGGAATTCTTTTATCTTGTTTTCACGAATTATAAGACTGCAAGCATTTATCAGACGATGTCGGGCTTCATTCTGATATGCTGGTTTAAATCTCGACCCGCAGGTCGGGGCTCGGATATAAGCCAATTGTTTCTCTAATACTCCTATAGCATACAGGATGGTCCACAAAAAAACTGATGACCGAACATTTTCTAGTTAGCATCCCTCAGAACCAGGAGAGGACAGAAATATTCCCGTCTCATTCGAACTGATTTTTGTCCTCTCCTGGTTCTGAACGGTGCTAACTAGAAAAGTTGGACTGAGAAAAATGTTGGGTCGTCAGTTTTTTGTGGACCACCCTGTATAAAGCGGTTTAGTTTTAAACCTTACTAGGCATTTTAGGAGACAGAAGTCTAGTTAAGGAGAATGGTACACCCGTGGATTAAAACTGGTAAACCTCCAGTTACTGAAAGTGGCAGAGATAATTTTAGAAGGGCCAAGATAGATCCCATAACCGCTTTAGGAGTCAAGAACTAGCCTGCTTAGCACTGGATGGCAGTGGCTTTTCCAGCGCCCCCTTCAGGCACCTTGATACAAATTTGATACATCGTACTTGCCCATCCTAACTGAACTGATAAAAATAAAAGGCAATAACATTTCGTGTAAGAGTAAAATCTACAAACTAACTGATTGTGAGACTGATTTACCCGATGGCCAGTTCAGAATGAGTCAAAAATCATTCGCGATGCATCAATCGGCAGCGAGGCGAGTTACCCTGGCTGTGCCATTCTGACTACACCGTGAAGCACTAGTAACCCAGATATTGGTAAAGGTAGCTATTACCTACATTGTAAGGCAAAGTCTCGTAGCAAAAACGAGGACGATCCCCAAGCTAAAACGACAAGAACCCCCGAAGCAGCAGTGAAAACGGACGTGCGATTCAATTTTTTGTCCAGAAGTTGAAACTGATAAGTTTGCGTTAAAAAGTTGAAATAGAGACACTGTTGCCTGGACTAGCAATGCTCTCTCTGCGCGGGCATCTCAGTGGCAAGTCTTAATAGTCCGGGCAGTACCGTAGCTGAGAAATCTGGGGCCCCCTGCAAGAAAACATCTGGGGGCCCCTACTGCAAGAAAAAATCTGGGGTCCCCTATGTTATGTGAATTCAGAAATTATCGGTACGGTGGCGGTGCCAGCTAGTTCTTGTGAGCTATACTATTACCATTTATCATGAATTATACAAAGAACATTTTTTTTTTCGGTATTTTTTATTTATTTTTTTTGTCTGGGGCGGGGGGAGGGGGGAGAAGTAAATGTTAACTTTCGCTTGGCCTTGCATTTCTTTAAATTCGAGTTGCTCCAACACATTTCAAATCAAAGAACTAATACATGAATTGCAAATTGCATGAAATGCGGAGGAAAAAAAAAACACCAGCTTTATCTTACTATAGGCACTCCACCAGTGCACGGTTCAGTTAGCTGACCATCCACATGTGACGTTTCGACAGAAACGAGTACCTTGGCTTAAAGTTGTTCATCATTGTTCAACACAAACAATAATTTCGTTATTTTCTTTTCATTTCATGTTGCTCTAGTTATGATTCATAGGAACTAAAGAAACGAACTGTTAGTTGTGCTGCCCAGCTCTTCAAGACAATTTTGTGCTGACTAGTAGGACGATACCAGATAGGGCTGCAGTCATCTTGGCTTGTCGGCGTAATGAAAGTTTTGTTTTTTAATGCATAATACTAGAAATAACTACTGCAACGAATGAATGAATGTAGGTTTTGAGTTGGTCAGGCAAGCTGTCTGTCTGCTTCAAGCTAGCAGTTCGTGTGTCTAATCGTTTGGAAAATACGGTAATTAAAAAACTGAAATTTTTTCTTCTGCAAGCTAGGAATTCTGGGGCCCTCGTTTGAGCGCCCCCCGCCTTGCGGGGGCTGCAGGGGCTACACCTACGGGGGGTTAAGAGGGTGAACTTTGCATTTTATTCTAGAAGCAAACCACTTGGCACAGACACTCCTTAGGTATTGTGGATTGATTTAAGAAGCGGAACCACGGTCAATTTCCATGTGGGCGTGAGCAATTCAAAATGGCGTCTTCAAAATGGCCACCAAAAATGGCTATCTCGATAAATATCAATATTTCTAAAACACAATGTGTAGCAAAGTTGTAGAATAATGAATTTCTGACAACTTCTATAGAATGACTTCTAATGAAAAAAACGAAAAGCAAACGAAATACGGCTCATCACACAAGTGCAGGTAGCGCATAGACGGGACGACTTTGCCCAGAAAAGGCACTCTAAAATGAGTTCAACTGTACTTATTGAAACATTTGGGCACCGCGTGATTTTAACGTAATTTGAGCACGTTGAATACTAATCTGGCTGGTGCCAATTCGAATTCAATCTCCTAAGCCCAGAATTCAAGATGGCTTCCAAAATGGCGACCAAAAACCGTTTTTTCTTCTAGAGCCTAAACCGTTCCTCCGATCGAAAATAAACCGATAACCAAATTTGTTTAGAATAAAATTTGCTTCAGAAGGTTCTATTCATATTTTTCGTAAAATTACCTTTCTGCCAAAATTCGTCATTTAAGTTCTATTAGGCCATTTATGTATGCTATAGAAACAACCGTGCATATGTGTATTATAATAACTGATTTTAACCTGCTGCAATGTTAGTTCTAATTAAGAGCCACTAACATAATTGGGCTTAAATGAAAAGTGAAGATGTATATTTTCCAACAAGGGTAATTAAAACGATTTATTTTAATTAGAAGCTAAACTACGGCAGTTTATCTACATTATAGCGTTTTGATTTTTACGTCGTTTTACAATAAGTTCCATCTTTAAACTGCTAAACTGTTAATTAGATAAATGACTGTAATTAGGCTTAACTTAAAGATGAAGATGTATATGTTCCAAAAAGGTTAATTATACCGAATTATTTTAATTAGGAGTTAAGCTACGGTAGTTGAACTCCGTTGTAGCGCTTTGATTTTTGCATCGCTTTACGATAAATTCCATCTTTAAACTGCTGCAGTATTCATTCTAAATTCAGTAATTAGGCTGAAATGAAAGATAAAGCTTTTTTTTCCAACAAGGGTAATTAAAATGATTTATTTTAATTAGGAGCTAAACTATGTCAGTTTATCTAGATTGAAGTGCTTTGATTTTTAGGTCGTTTTACGACAAGGTCTAATGTTAAACTGCTGCAGTTAACCGTTCTAATTCAGATAAATGGATATGATTAGGGTTAGGTCAACGAAGAAGATATATTTTCCAAAAAGGGTAGTTAAAACTATTTATATTAATTAGAAGCTAAGCTACGACGGTTTTTCTGTATTGTTGCTCTGTCTTGCGTCATTTTACTACAAGTTCCATCGTTTACCTACTGCAGTACCCGTTCTAATTCAGATAAATGGATGTAATTAGACTTAGATGAAGATATGTCTTCATTTTTCATCTCAACCTAATCCAATCCATTTATCTGCATTAGAACAGTTACTGCAACATTTTAAGATGGCTCTTGTCGTTAAACGACCCAAAAATTAAAGCGCTACAACGTAGATAATCTGCCGTAGCTTATCTCGTAAAGAAAATACATCATTTTAAATACCCTTGTTGAAAAATATGTATCCTCACCTTTAGTTTAAGCCGAATCATATCCATTTATCTGAATTAAAACCGCTGTTGCAAGAGTTTAAAGATGGAACTTGTTGTTAAATGACACAAAAATCAAAGTGTTAACAACGTAGATAAACTACTGTAGCTTAGCGCCTAATTAAAACAAATCATTTTAATTACCCTTGTTAGAAAATATACATCTTCATCTTTCAGTTAAGCTTAATCACATCCATTTGTATAATTTAGAACGACTGCTGCAGCACTTTAAACATGGAACTTATCTTAAAACGATGCACAAATCAAAGCGCTACAACGTAGATAAACTGCAGTAGCTTAGCTTCTAATTAAAATAAATAGTTACTCTTGTTGGAAAACATACATCTTCATCTTTCAT
Organism: Lithobius niger; assembly: GCA_023313725.1. Lineage (NCBI taxonomy): Eukaryota > Metazoa > Arthropoda > Chilopoda > Lithobiomorpha > Lithobiidae > Lithobius > Lithobius niger. The sequence continues at coordinate 50,551 of JAHWFP010018047.1, forward strand.
TTAAGCCTAATTGTGTTAGTAGATCTAAACTAAAACTAACATTGCAGCTGTTTAAAATAAGGAATTATAACACATATGCTCTGTTGTATCTATCGCATGCATAAAAGGCCTAATAGAACGAAAAATATGAAGAAAACCTTTTCTGAAAGAAATTTTATTCTAAACGTAATTGGTAACCGGTTTATCTTCGATCGGATAGCGGTTTAGGCGCTAGAAGCAAAAAACTATTTTTTGTTGCCATTTTTGGACGCCATCTTGAATTCCGGGCTTAGGAGGATGAATTCGAATTGGCACTGGGCAGATTCGGACTCAGCATGCTCAAATTAGGTTAAAATCACACGGTGCCCAAATGTCGAAACATTTGCCGTTGAACTCGGTGCCTTTTCTGGGAAAAGTCGTCCTATGTGCTGCCTTCACTCGTACGATGATGTCATATTGGAAAAGCAGCCGTAGCACGTTTGCTTTTTCGTTTTTTTATCAAACGTCATTGTATAGAAGTTGTCCAAAATTCATTACTCTACAACTTTGCTACACATTGTGTTTTAGAAATATTGATATTTATCGAGCCATTTGGCGGCCATTTTGAAAATGTCATTTTGAATTGCTCACACTCACATGGAAATTAATCGTGGCTCCGCTTCTTAAATCAATCCACAATACCTAAGGAGTGTCTGCGCCAAGTTTCTATTGCTTCTAGAATAAAATGCAAAGTTAAACCCTAATCTGAGGACTTAATACCCGGACTATAAATGACGTCATGCACGAAGGACAGTTATTTTTTACACGGCACTGATCGCTCAAGTAAAAGCGGTGAACTGGGATTGGGGGGGGGAGGGGGGAATCCTGAACGCAGAATGCCCGTGTGTGTGCGCCTGTTAGCCCTGCTCTTTAGAAAATAGTTGGGGGGGGGGGGGTAGCAATGCGTCTGTTACCATTCATTAAGCATATGATTACGCATTAACTGAACTTCACAAGGTAACGTTTTGTTTTGAGAGGATTGGAAGAAAGGAGGACGGGAGAATGGGAGGAAAAGGGGAGTATTCAAGAAGCAAAATTGCCTGTCACATTCAACGTTCAGGCCATATCTACCGAGAACTGGGAACAACCACGGGTGAAACAAAACCCCAGGCGAAGCCGGGTAAAACTGTTAGTCCTTAGATAAAGCAAGCCTACGGACGTTCCGTATTCAGTGAAATGGGGGCAGAACCTAAAAGGCGTTGTTACCGTTCACGGTAAAGATCAGTGGTGTTCCGGTCCAAATCTCCGAATTTCTTCATACGTTTACTGTACTTTTTTCCTAAAACTATTAAGGTTCAAAATTAAGCTGGCTCGTTCGTGTACACAGGATTAGTTTGCGTCTGGTAATTTAGGCCCTAAGAATTTTAGTTTTTTTTTTTTTTATTTCAACTTGACTTGACAGGTTGATTACAAGGTTTATCAACCTTTTACCCACATTTTTAGGGACCATTCATTATTTATCAACCGGAGGGGTTCAAAAATGAGGGTAATGAACATTTTTATATGAAGAGGGAGGGGAGGCTAATTCTTTTTTAAAGCGCCATCAGAAAAGGGGTGAGGGGGGGAGCGGGTGGGGGTCAGGAAAAAATGTAAGAAAGGAAGTGCACAGAAGTTTAACTCAGCACATCCTACATGTGTAAAAGTAGGCCTAGTACCTTTCATACACATTTCATGAAAATGAAAATTTTAATACAATTTTTTGTTTGGGAGAGGGGGGGGGGGGGGGCGAAAAATTTCTATAACGCAAAAGGGCTTCTTGAATTCTTTTATATTGATGACAATCCGACAGCCCAAGCCAGTTGATAAATAATGAACGGTCCCTCGGTGTCTTTATTTTTTTCACTTTCGGTTGCACGTGTTGTGTCCCATGCTTATTTTTCTACTTCGAGCTTGCTAAATTTCAAAAAAGTGTGTCAAGTGAAGTCGACTAAAAATCGTACGTAAATGTTGTGGCGCCATCTAGCGACAGTGTTATTGCTAACCTTTACAGCTTACCTTTGGGACGTACCAAATTTTTAACTCTATAATTAAGGAAATCGTGGCTTTTTTCGTTAAAAGAAATGGCGTTGTGCATAATTCCTTCGCTTGATGCCAGCAAGTGCTGGATAGTACCGGATTCTGCAGTCTTTCAGTCTGTGATGGCGCTATTTGAAGCTGCTACGTCACATGTTTGTTTTGATTCGGATCGCAGAGTTTTGCTTTGGCCCTTGCTGCAAAGATGTGGTAAAGGAATGTTTTGGTTAAATCGACCGACGATATTTTTTCTCGTAAAAAGAAAGTTTTGCAGCGTATATTTTTACTTTTGTGTCCTCGTTTTCGTCATAACGAGGAGACTTTTGCGATTCATTCTGTCGATTACGTTGCGAATTACATCGTCAATGGTTTTTCACCAAGTCAACAAGATAATAGAGAACCGCTCCCGCCTACAACTAGGGGTCCCATCAGATTTTGTTGGTCGTGTTGTCGTTGGCATGGTAACTAATATCTTTTGGTAACATGATGGTTGAACTATAGGGCAGCGACATGACGCAGTATTACTGTATATAACTCTATGGTTGGAGCCGGTAACTGGGTTAGTTAGCTGCAAGGGGCACTGGAGGGGGAAAAGGGCGTCTTACTGAAGACAATGCTGTTAAGAGTGGATTTCTTAGGCCTATAACGCGCGATTTTTGTCGATTTGTTGGCAGTTGCTGATATTTTTAAGCAAGTGGGATCTTTATTTTTCGATTACACCCTCGCAGCATAATTGGAGAACACAACGGTTTTTTAAGCCTAAGATATCCGCTCTCAAAGCATTGCCTTGACTAGAAGTACCGTTGTTTAACCCTCCATTTTAATCTAGTGCCCCTTGCAGCTATCTCTCTTGTAGCCAATATGACGTCACTTGCCGCTGCTCTATTCTTAACGAAGGTCAAAGTAACGTCCTTGAATGATAAGCAGTTTTGGGTGATAAACTTTCTCCAGCTAGAACAATTAGCTGGTCTAAAAGCGTTAGCTGGTCTAAAAGCGTTACGATGATGTAAAATTTCTCCTATAAGAACATAATTCCCAAGTAAATTATATGGCTTTAGAAACTAATTATATCCAATCGCTGTGGAAGATATATTTTCTCTGGGTTTGTGCACTGGGATAGCTTCCACATTTACTGGTCGGGAAGTCTAATCGGCTCGGTGTCAGTCTTGCTTAGTGGTACTATCACTGAGTGACAAGTGAACGAAAGTACTATGGCGCCATCTAGCGGCGATGATATTGTTAACCTTTACAGCTTGCTCCCGTGTGCACGAAAACACGTACCAAAGTTTCACACAATAATTAAGGAGGTCGTGGCTTGTTTGTTTCGTTAAAAGAAATGCCGTCGTGCATTCTTTCGTTTCGTGCAAGCAAGTGTTAGATAGCGCTAGATGTTGCCAGGTTCCGCCGACTTTTAATCTGTGATGGTGCCAAGTCTTAAAGGCACCGGAAATAGCATACGCGTTTATCGTGGCATAATGTTGTAATAGAATTAAACTAGGTTAGTAGAAAAGCTAGTTTATTACCCCACCACCACCACAATGCTCCTTGCTTTCTCTATTTTTACGAAGGATTGTGCTATTTATTTCGATAAAAACAAATAAATATCAATGCGTCTGTAACTTTTTTTTTGTCCACCGTATGGTGAGAGAATTGTATATACGATTGCCGGAGACTTCCGGAAATCTCGTCCCGTCTGTACCCGAAAGTGACTCCACCATTCGGCGCAGCGATAATTATCATCCACTCGGAGTGGGTCAATAGGGCAGTGACACAACGTAGTATTATTGTATATAACTCTATGGTGGAGTCAGTAACTGGGTTAGCTGCAAGGAGCACTGGAGGGCGAAAAAAAGGTCGTCTTACTGAAGCCAAAAACGAAAAATACCAACTCCTGTACATTTTGGTGTTATCTGAAAAAAATGATCATTGCAAAAAATATGGATTATAACCATTAACCCCCGGATGACCTTGTGGGTTGTCTGATGAACGGTGTCAATGGTCGATTAGATTTAAAATTAGGATCAGGCAGAACCTTCTTTATTAGGAATAGAATTACTAGTTCAGCCAATTGAATGTAGAGGGCGCCAGGAGTCTACTGTGTTTTTTGAATCCTTTCGGGCTTTATATGAAAATCGCTTGGCATACTGGGCCTATTTTGGCCTCTCTAGGTCCCAAAGATTGCTTAGTAGCCTCAATATTCGCAATGCGAATTACAGGCAAAATTGCTCAAATATCACCCTAATCATACAAATACAGGCCAAACTGTGACACCATTCAAGAGTGGCAACAAACTGCTGCTATACTCCATAGGGGTAAACTCACTACGTCCAATCCAACCCTTGACGAAATATTAAGTTTTATATTAAGTTGTAGCAATTAAGTTGTCATAATGACAACTTTATTGATAAAAATTATGATTATTCGCGAAAAAATTTACCAAAGTCCAAGACACTCATCTCGTAATAGCCAAAATCTCCACTGTTCTGCATATTTTTGGTAGTCTATATCAACTATCTTCATGAGCCTACAACAACAACGGCCGTATGCAAACGACGATAAACTAGATGTGAGCCAGGAACTTTTAAATTTCATCACTACGTCTGTACTATAAGATAGTTGATTGTTGATATGGACTAGCGAAAATTTGTAGAATAGTGAAGATTCTGGACATTATGATATTGAGCGTCTCTCGTAGCAGAAGTTCCGTTCGTTTTTTCAGTCATAGTAATTGTTTTAAAATGTAATTACCGTTCATTGGTGGTTCACTTTTTCTTTCACATTTATTGTATGGCCTTTGAGCTCCTAAACCTCGGTCAAAGCCATTCATTTATCCAAGACAATTTACATGATTTTTATTTATTTTCAGCGGCGGCCTGGAAAATCTGTTACTAAACCTCGCTTCCGTTCCACAGCCCTCCCGCCTCTTCGATCTTCTTTTTCCCTAAGTAGCCAGATCAAGAGGGTGGCAACTAAAACTCGACGGACCAAGCCCAAATCCGATCGTGCTCGAAAACCACGCAGCGCCTACGCCTTTTACGTTCATTGCTTCTTCAAGGAGTATAGACGAAATCATCCCGACGTGAAGATCAGCCTGATTCAAGTGTCCAAGTAAGAATTTGAAGTAGAAATATGCATGATAAAACCGTGTTCAGTTGTCCTCTGAATATAGTGGACAGGGGTTAAACTGGTTGTGGCCCGCACCAGCTGGCGGGTCTAAACAGGTCAAGATTTCGGCCAGGTCATAAAAGTAGGTACCTGATCCAGAATTTCGGATCAGACACCCAGTGATCCAGTGATCACAACAATGGCCACACATTTGCATATAACGCGCTGTTTTACTTGCAAGTTAATAAATCTCACAAGATAAATATCAAATTAACAGTGATAATCTGTTTCCTTCACGGGTTCCATTCCTACTGAAGAAACATCGAGCACTTGCACCACGTTTTTTTCTAATTCACTTGGGAATACAACCGAATGATGTGAGAATAATATCTAATACTATGCTCGAGTTCGTATTCCTAAGGCGCCATTTTTTTTTATTCGCTTGGGAATATGACCGAATGACTTGAGCTTAATATTTAAAACTATGCTCGAGTTTGCATTCCTAACTGAAGAAACACCGAGCACTTGCGCCATGTTTTT
>JAHWFP010018050.1:8317-44473 GCA_023313725.1 Lithobius niger
CTACGCATTGGTCACACCCGACTTATTCACGGTTTTCTTTTTTTGCCGGCCCGGGGGGGGGGTTTGACCCTCCTGAATATCATTGATGTTGGCGGTCACTTATGGCCCGGCATTTGCTTGTTGTCACCATCTTGATGGTGTTCGTCGCCGATTCCATATTCTGTGAGACACTGCATCAGTTGGGCGATAAGTCTGTCCTCCTGTCCGGGGTTTTTTGCAGGAGGTACGGGTGTATGATAAGATCTAGGTTGGGGGGGAGGGTTTGTTTAATGTCTCTGTAATGTGTGGTGCAGTGGCAACCCAGACCACGGCACTGTGATTAAGGCTGGTGCTAATGACCTAGCTGTCAATGCGCCGTTAAGCCTCAATCCCCTCCCCTTGTGGGACAGACAGACAAGGCAAGACAATAAATTGCGGGCTATTAAAGGCACTGTCCAGGAATGGCACTCGGCTCGTGAAGAGGTGGTGTTGGCCCGTTTACGCATTGGTCATACGGACTTACTCACTGTTTCCTTTTGAGGTGGGTTGACCCTCCTGAATACCATTGGTGTCGACGGCCACTTAATGTCCGACACTTGATTATTGATTGTCACCATCTTGTGGTCGTCGCCGTTTCCATCTTCCGCGAGACATTGCGTATCAATCAGACAATAAGTCTGTCCTCCTGTCCGGGGTTTTTAAATTCTTGCAGATCTATGATACAGATCTATGATAAGATCTAGGTTTGAAGTTTGATTAACATTTCTGCAATGTGCCAGTAAGCCTCAATTCTCTTCCCCCCCCCCCCCATGTAAAACTGACAGTTGTGAAGATATCAAACCAGAAACCAATGGGTTTCATACAGAACTTGGAATCTCCACAATACCCTTGGCAGAAAATCTCAGTTGACCCTGTTCGTCCACTGCCAAGAACACATACAGGTTTTAAGTATATTTTGGTAGTAGTGGAAGAGATGTCGCTACCCGGAGCTCTTTGCGTTACATTCGGCAACAGCCAAATAAGTGACCTTTGTCCTAAAATGATGCATTGGGGTCTTCCTAGTAGAGTCTACTCGGATTTAGACTCGTCTTTTTTCAACAATGTGTGGTTGTTGACAATGCTGTGGTTGGGAATTAAGTCAGATTATTGTACGTTTTACAAACCTTCTAATAATAGGTGGAATGTTCAGACAAAAAACTTAAACATCTGCTACCAGCTTTTTTTGGTAATCATTCGGATTGGTCGGTAGGCTTGAGGTTAGTGCGTCCACTGGTTTCAATCCGGCTGAAATTGTAACTGGGAGGAACTTGTCATGTCCCCGGGCAGGCAAGCAAATGCTCAAAGGTTCAAAACACCTGGAGGACGATAAAATATGATCTGAGATCCAGAAGGAAGTCATACGCTGCGTTCAGGATAAGTACAAACAAGTAGTTGCATCAATGAAGCAGTCACGTGAACGCCAGCAGAACAAGTATTACCGCGAGAAACGTATACCAGGCACCTTCGAGGTTGGCGACGTAGACCTGCAGAATGTTCACCAATTGAGTAATGTTGCACAAGGCTTAATGCCTAGATTTGCCATTAAGCCTCAATCCCCCCCCCCCTAGATTTGAGGGGGCTTAAAAGGTAACAAAACAGACATCTCAGAAGACCTGCGTGTTGGAACACATGAGAGAGGGAAGCGGTATGGTCCTGCCAAAATTCAACACTTCAGGACCTACCATGAGAGGCAGGAGACCAGTAGGATCAAACAGCAGAACCAGGAGACACACTGATTGAGCGAGCCAAGCAAGAACTAAGAGACGAGTCTTAGGCTAAGCCTCCACAAAATGAGCAACTTCAACCAGGTGACATGCTAGATTTGCCGATAGAAGTCACTAAGACACTTCAACAACCATTGGTGGCTGATATTGCAAAGAAACAGTGTGAAATGGCCCTATGCTGATTACCGAACGGATGAACCATTTCGAGTAGGTAGGACACCACAGTTAAGTCAACAAAAAAGCTATCCTCGTGGTTTTAGCTAGCCCGGAATCAATAATTCCGAAGGCAGACTTTAATCCTCTTGAGAGTAATGGGCCGTGTGCAACTGAATCACTGGCTAGGGACAGTAACAGTGAATGTTGTGTGTCTGGGGGAGATCACAGGCTTCCTAAACCACGTAAGCCTAGCTACAACTTACGTCTACGTACTAAATGGGACTACAGGCTTATTTTCAGGGGTCGTTGGGATGCACGTTCAAAGAAACACAACACCGCAGTGGCTAAACACCATCAGGATGCACATGACAATATCGAAACAGGCACTGTTAGGTTTAAGATGTCTTAAGATGAGATAGATCACGTTAAGTTTAATGAAATTAAAATGGGCGTGAGGCCATTCAAAATCATTCGTCATGTTAGTACAGAAAAACCAATCTTTTCAAAAAATCCCAGAAATAAAAGTTAGGGTGGTTTGAAAATACATAACACAGAGTGAACGTGAGTTTAATGTTTTGCCTTTCTTTCAAATAAATGTCATTGTCGATTTTATTTGCACGAGCTCAAATAGCGGATAAAGAAATACTAGAAGGTGTGTTCCTCATTATCAACTGAACAAGTCAGTTGTTCTACGGCTTACAAAGCGTAACAGACGACGACAATCAACGTGAATTGGCACGCATGTATTTCTTAAAGCTAACTTTTTAAGACGAGGTTGCAAATCAGTGGAGAATGCTAGGACGAAAAGGAAAAGACCCTCTTTACAGAAGAGGACCTGCTTCGTGCATAATGAATTATAACAGCAGAAAGATGGATACTGTCCGTGGCTGAGTGGCACCATATCCTATGACCTTGTGGACGATAAACGTAGCTGTGCGTGCAAATTCGGAGGTTGCAAGCATTGGGGACATTTTATTAGTTTTTATTATTTTTTATTCGCTGCCCTTGTGTCACTACTGTGAAAGTTTGATGGTGTGCATACAAGGAAACAGCAGTGATGATGGGAGCGTGGGGTCAGCGGCCCTGGCATCCAGTGGACCGCGACCGTAAAGCACAATATGTTGATGCTTTCCTTTGCCAAGGACGGCAACAGGTAAGAAACTTGTGGACCGTAGTCCGTCGGGCATAACCAGCCAGGTTGGAAGAGGTGCTGTTATGGCAAGAGGTAGAGGAGACCACTACCAAGGTATCATCGCGGGAGCAAAGGGTAGGGGGATTGAGGCTTAATGGCGCGTCGACAGCTTGGTCATTAGCGCTAACCTCAGTCACAGTGCAGTGGTCCGGGTTGCCACTGAACCACACATTACAGAGATTAAATAAAAAGGCACCCACTGACAGGGAAACGAATCGCAAGTACATAAAAGCAATAACACCATTAATTTTCGGCCAAATTAAAATCTTCAGGCCTTGATCACCTACAAAAAAACCACAAAACAATACCTCAACTCAACATTCATCCATTAAAATGCACCGAAATCACAAGAACAAGTCACGATACTTACAATAAAACATAAAAAACGACACAAATCTGAGAGCTGTAAGCCCTCACGTCAAGCAACATACTCCATCTTGAATAATGACGTCACTGGTCAGCAACAATACGCAAAAAATCTATAACAAATTTACCGAGAGAGAACGAAACAACTTGTGCCATTTTTCCATTTCGGAAAAATTTTTTATAACATTCATGGCACGTTGTTTGTTTACAGTTATAGTATAGGCTTCTAAGGCCATGCGAATTTTTTCCTTTCGCTCAAAAAACACGATTTGGATGTTGCTAACATCAATTTCGTGCTCCATTGAAGTGGAATGTTTCACCACTGCATAACAGATTGTTCTTAGCCAGCGCTCTTCCGTGGTCACATTTGTGGACACCCAATGGTCTTCGACACTGACCAACATAAATGTAAGGGCAAGTGGAACAGCTGATGGCATACACAACTCCTCTGCAATCATCCAAAATTGGTTAATAAATTGTTTGTTCCAACGTGGCACAAGTGGGTACCACAGTACCATCATTGACGAGTAGACCCCTATCGATCATAGAGACCCCTGATTTTTGCGACGACCTTATTGCCTGCGCAGTAGTTAAGGATGGCTTAGACACCAACCTGATATCAACCCTGTCCAAAATACGCTTGATCACAGAGAAAACACCCGGAAACAACGGGGCCCAGGTCCAATCTCTATACTGCCTAGGTTGTGGCTGGGGGGGGGGGATGAGGCTTAATGGCGCGTCGACAGCTTGGTCATTAGCGCCAACCTCAGTCACAGTGCAGTGGTCCGGGTTGCCACTCCACCACACATTAGAGATATTATTCAAACCCCTAATCTAAATCTTGTCATACATCTGTACCTCCTGCAAAAATTGAAAAACACCGGACAGGAGGACAGACTTATCGCCCAATTGACGCACAATGTCATGCGGAAGATGGAAACGACGACGAAAACCATCAAGATGGCAACAATCAACAAGGAAGTGCCGGACCGTAAGTGGCCGCCGACACCAATAACATTCAGGAGGGTCAACCCCCGCAAAAGGAAACAGTGAGTAAGTCGAGTGTGACCAATGCGCAAACGGGCCAACACCACCTCCTCACGGTGACTGCGGCGACACGCCGAGTGCCATTCCTCTACAGTGCCTTTAATAGCTCGTAATTTATTGCCGTCCTGTCCATCCCACGAGGCTTGCCAAAAAGCGTGTGACCTCAGACGCAGAGTTGGAAAAGCGTCCGAGGGAACAAGGCTGAGATCCCTTTCGAGAGGGCCAGAAAGGGCCCCTTTTGCTGCAGAATCCGCTTGCTCATTTCCACCTATCCCAACATGGCCCGGGATCCAGCAGAAAAGCACGGTTTTCCGCTGGCCAGGCAAGCGGGAAAGCAAAGCTTGGACACGTTGTGTCAAGGGGTTCCGAGGATTGTAAGTCGCCAAGGACTCCAGGGCACTCATGGAATCGCTAAAGATAATGAAATGCGTGCCCTGAAGGCCAAGGATCCATTCCACCGCCAAACCGAGAGCCAAAAGCTCTGCAGAAAACACAGAATAGCCTGATGGAAGGCGATGGGCAACCGTCACTCCCTTACAAACACAAGCACAAGCCACAGGGGAGGTGGTTTTGGAATGCCGCAAGTAAACTTGTTCAAAAGACAATTTCTGCGATTCGTTGCCCTGCCAGTGGGTTCCTTTTTATTTAACCATCCAAACTCGCAAAACAACATATTACCAGACATTACATAGATATTATTCAAACCCCTAATCTAAATCTTTCATAAATCTGTACCTCCTGCAAAAAATGAAAAACACCGGACAGGAAGACAGACTTATCGCCCAATTGACGCGCAATGTCATGCGGAAGATGGAAACTACGACGAACACCATCAAGATGGCGACAATCAACAAAGAAGTGCCGGACCATAAGTGGCCGTCGACACCAATAACATTCAAGAGGGTCAACCCCCCCGCAAAAGGAAACCGTGAGTAATCGGGTGTGTCCAATGCGCAAACGGGTCAACACTACCTCTTCACGGCGACTGCGGCAACACGCCGACCGTGCCTTTAATGGCTCGACGGTGCCTTTAATAGCTCGTAATTTATTACCGTCCTGTCTGTCCCACAAGGTTTGCCAAAAAGCGTGTAACCTCAGACGCAGAGTTGGAAAGGCGTCTGAGGGAACGAGGCTGAGATCCCTTCCAAGAAGGCCAGAAAGGGTCCCTTTCGCTGCAGAATCAGCTTGCTCATTTCCACCTATCCCAACGCGGTCCGGGATCCAGCCGAAAAGCACGGTTTTTCGCTGGCCAGGCAAGCGGGAAAGCAATCGGATACGTTGTGTCAAGGGGTTTGGAGGATCGTTATTCGCCAAGGACACCACAAGGCACTCATGGAATCGCTAAAGATAATGAAATACGTGCCCTGAAGGTCAAGGATCCATTCCACCGCCAAACGAGAGCCAAATGCTCACAGAATAGCCTTATGGAAGTCGATGGGCAACCGTTACTCCCTTACACACACAAGCACACGCCACGCCAACGTCAGACTTCGACCCATCAGTAAACAGCCACTGATAACCGGCGTACCGGCGTAACACAGCCGCCGGAACTCCTGTAAGTACCTTGCTGGTAGATTGGAACCCTTCGGGAGGGACGCCAGAGCGAAAATGAAATGCCACTTGGGACAACCTAGGGGGCCACTGGTGGGAGCAAAGGCAATAAGCCCTCAATTTATGCGCTGGAAGAAACATCAGCAAGTCAAGGTGGAAAAAGTGGGTCAGGTGCAACCTACGTCACCAACGCCATGGTAGTAAAGTTAGGCGGCATCCGAGTTAACAAAGGCGGCATAGGGGGGAAATGGCATCATCGGGTATGCTGGAAGGTGGGTGTGATGCGACTTTCTCCCCACGTCACAGGGGAATGGTCACCGGCCACCTAATTCAGGAGCAGCGAGCGCAGCAGCTCAGACGGTGTGATGTGTGCCCGGGCTTTCCAAAGGTGGACCATCAAAGTATAAGCAACGATTACTGAGATACAGACGTTACCCCAGTACAATCAAAACTTTTCTAAAAAGTTAAAAGGCTGAGCGTCACTCTGGATGGTCCTAGGGAATCTTTGACAACCAACCATCGCCATCCAGTCTGATCGGGATCGCTTTCCATCACCACGCAAAGAAAATGCAGCGCTAATCATCAGTGGACCAGCAGCTAGCATTGTGTCACAGGTGCCTTTCGAAAATCCTGCAGTATCCTGCAAAATCCTGCAGTGAGAGGGCGGCAAAAAGAAGAAACCGTGCCACGTCTGTTCACTAGTGTCTTTCTGATGGATTTTCACAATTTGGTGCATCAAGTAGGGGAAATACAACGCGAGCTATAGGTTTTGAAGAGCACGTTGTTGCCAAACGTAAATAAGGTGGATGTGTCATCCCCGATGGAAGACATTTCTCCTCGCGATGATGAAACCATGTTGAGTGTTTTTTATTTGTTATAGACTGAAGGTATATGGGAAACGATTTCATATGTGGAGTTAGAAGGTGAGTGCATTGCAAAAGAAAGTGAAGATGAGGTATTGGAAAATTTTGGGATTTGTAGCATGGACTGTGTGGTAAAGGTAGTCCCAGCTAAGTGCGATGGCAACAATGCAGAAGAGGGGAGTGCTGTGTGGTTTACACTATTATCTAAAGGACGGCTGTGTGTGTGGGTGGGACACCTATCAGGATTTGTACAAGTGTGAAGCAATTAGAATTTTAAGTCGCATGTATATTCTATGGTGATGAAAGGTATCGGTTTTTGTTTTAAATTAAAAGTAAATGGTATTCACAAGCTATTTACAGGTAATATTAACATATATTTATACTTGCTAGGTGCACTGTGTTTCATGCTATTCTTTTGACATGTTTTCAGCATTACCAGAATATATGTTTGGAAATTACTGCATTACCACTAAATGGAAGCACCAATGTAATTTTAAAGACTAGATCACCTGGGTAAGCTTCGTGAGCAAAATTGTAAATAGGGTATTTTCGTGAGCAAAATTGTAAATAGGGTATTTTGTATATTCTGTAAATAATAGTCTAGAGTTATTTTGCTAACTTCAGAGTGGAAAAGGCACGTTTTCTCGTATATTTGGGTAGTTTTTCGACCCTTAACCATCTTTTTTTTTTTTTGGGGGGGGGGGGTTTGCCTCTGGGCTGTACGGTAGGACTCGGACACGAGCTGTCACTATGAGCAACCCCTAAGTTGGTTTTCCAACGAGCACTCTGTGTGTTTAGACGCATTGGCAGGAGCTCATTTCGGCCCAGGTTCTGGCCAAAGGGGACAGACAGCCCATACATGCGATGAGGAGTGCACCACAGTACCTTGAGCTAAGGCACGAATCATAAAACCAACGTTGCCGTTTAGCTCACTTGAGCTGCCGTAGGAAAGGGAGCCTAAAACGGTGCAGAGAGTGAATTGATCAAGTCTGGTGCATTATACCTGTGAAAGACATCGGCATTAGTGGTCTGGAGCCACACATTTAATTTTTGTTTCACTTTTAGTTGGCTATTCTCAATCGATCATGGTCTAATCTTCGTAAGACTAAACTGGCCCTTGCGACTCTGGCTGAGATGAAACGGCTACCAACTAAATACAGAGGGCAACGGCCAATACCTTACCCGATATCGTGCGGCCTGTCTAAAAAAAAGGGGGGCAGAGATTAGCAGCACCACGTCAGCCAACAAGAGCGTGACAGCATGTACACGGTGATAGAAAGGCTCGTTTAAGACAGTTGCATCACTATGTGCCAAGGCAATTTAATTTTGCCGCCATTAAGTAAACTTGAGGCACAAATTGCGATGTAATACTGCTCATTTCAACCCCTGTAAAAGTCAAGATAAAGTCGACATAATTGAAATTTTTTTCGACTCGTATGAATCTCTCCTTCAATAACTTCGAACTGCACTCTTACTTGCTAATGGACTGTCTCGACCTCCTCTCGCCGAAAAAATAAATTGATATTTTTACGACTCGACGGCAATACTAATTAAGCTTTCTCCCAGTATCAGAGTGGACTGAGGGATATCAACATTTTAGTCAACTCACTTTAACGTGATTACTAAAGTAGTATAGCCTAAAAATTATTGTGTTTTCTAGTCACTTTATAGTTACTTAGATAATTATTACAAGCAGATTTTGATTTCATGAATACATTCTTTGTGACAAGCATGTATTGTATCAAAAAGATTAAAACCAGGAACAAGCTTATTTCCGTCGTGTAATGGTGAATTGCATTTTATTTTGGTCATTTCCTTGGCATACGTTTTTTCCTTCAGTTTCGTTTTTACACGGTGTAACAAAATGTATCTATACAAATAGAAATTAGATGAAAGTGGTTAAAATGAAATTTCTAATTTTGAAATTATTCGACCTACTTCTAGGCCGTGGAGTTATATTCTCGACAACCCTTGAAGGTACAGCTCCTGTAATTCCCAAGGGAAGCGTGATATCAAAAATTTCATTTGATAAAAATTTCTCAGGAAAGCTAGGTCTTTCAGTACCGCTTGCTATCTGAAAGTTCCAAAATACAGCATTGAGCACCCCCTTTCCTGAACCCCCGGCTTTTACGGGGGATCTCTCATCAAAGTTACGCCATAAAAAGATTACACCTGTGACGTAGTAATTACATTTTTAAGCGCATCTATATAATTCCTATATGGTATTTGTAGAGGTAGATGTCTGTCACACTGTATAACATGTTACACCATGTATATTTTATGTCAAACATTAACATTTTTTAGTAATTAAGTTATTAGCAGTTAAAGCAATTAATTCAACTGCGTACAGTTACCGGCAACCATTTTTCAATTGTGTGTAAATTTGTAAATTATAAATTTATCGAATTTACGGGCAAACAATTTTTTTACTTTTGATGAACTTTTATGGCTGCGTTTTTATAGTCTATAACAGTGCTTCATTCTAGAACGCACCGATTTTATAAACAAAAAACCTCATTTATAATTTTGTAAAGCTAGGAGGAAAGCAATGCATTGTAGAATAAAATATGTGCCGAAATTCGTACAAGAATCGTAAGCCTACACAAAAAGAAAGCTGCTTGCGGAATAGCATGGATGGGTTTACGAATTCCAATTTCGTGGTATAACACAGGACTGCAGCATGGTGCGATGGAGTCTTCCACTTCATACTTTAAGAAGTCGTGGAGTGCCTCCCAAAAGCAATGAGTCAAACTCTCTCTTCAGGAGGCAGTTTGTCGTGGTTTGGCTGCTTGATGTCACGTGAGCTATTTGTTGCTACGTCAGCCATATCTGTAAATCTACAACCAGCACAAAGATACAATTAGAAATGGGCCAACTCAACAGAAAATTCTAAATTGTGGAAGTGACGTCACCTTCCAAGTGCATCTGCTCAGTCTGCGTCTGAGATGGTGACGTTAGAAAGTGCCTGACTTAAGTATAGCGACTAATTGTAGATAAAATCCGTCAGCTGCATCATGAGGTAACGTCATTAGCTCAACATACATGTGGAACGCTATATTGAGCTTGCTCACGATTTTCTGTGTGTTAAAGGTACCTGTTCGAGACTCACAAGGTTAGACGAATTTGAAGGTACTGTAAGAACGTCATATTGGCGACGTGACAAGTCTGCTAATGTATCTTTATTGATGTCGTGTTAGACGTTAAGTCTTTCAAGTGTTGTTTTGAGTAATTTCCCTGAGGATAGTTTTCTTCCCCCCCCCCCCTAAAAACCCTCAAAGTTCCCGTTAAAAATACTACATTTTCATTTATTTGAGTCAAAAGCTTGGAATCCCTCAACAAATTATATTGATTTATTAACCTAAATTCAAAAATAGAGCATCGAATCGAACGGGAAAGTTTGAATTGAATCGGATAATGGGTTCAAAAGCCATTATGGTTGCTGAACAGCAGATATATCGCACTGCAAGGGAAACTCTTTTCGCAACGAGCAACATTAAAATGATAGTGTGAAAAGTCGAATAATAGAAATAAAGCAAAAAAAGGGAAAAACTCTTATGTACTTACTTTACACAGGTTGAAATAGAAACGGTGGAACACCGTGGCAAACAAAGATGGTTAATAACAGGGTAATGAAACTTTGTATGAATATGTAGATGGATAGGGGCTAAACTGAACCAGTGTCAACCACTGATTTTGATGCAGTCTTTCAAGATTGTTGCAATTCTAACTTTTTAACCAAGCTTCGTAGAACCTAAGTATAGGTTTAAAACTTGTAGACGTTGGCAAAGTATTACCAATGCAAAAAAAGGAACGAAATTCGGATCATTAGTTTGAGAATTATTGAACCAAAATTACCAGCTAATCTTAATTGTTCATGTGGGTGCTCACATGTCTGAAACGCTTTATTGGACTAATCCCATCTGTGGAGTCGTGAGCATGTGGACATGAAAATACAAAGTTTGAAAACCTCAATTTACATTCAAAGCCATTCTGTGGTAAAATACACGAATTTTATTATATTGTATGATTAGTGTGTGAAAGCACCTAGTGTGGCTGATGGTAACAAGATTTTAGTCCTAACCACGTGCTAGAAATACAATAACAAAATCACTTCACTCCTTATTGCTCAACGCAGTCGTGTTGCTCCAGAAATTTTTAAAGAGAAAAGGTGCTAAGTGATCACTTAACACTTTATTGCTCACTCGTGTAGCTTCTTTATAAAGCTATACACTAAGAGTTTCTTTACTTATGGTATCAAAATATTCTTTAATACACTATCACATTATAGGATTACTTCCACCAATAATACAAATAATACTTTGAATGAAAAATGTTTATCATGAAACTAAATTTATTGATGTTCTTGATAAGGCATTCAACTGGAACACATTCCCATCACACATACTAAACTCGATTTTTTCGTCGGCAAACCCTTCGTTGCTTTGCCTCTGTCCGTGCCTACAGCACTTTTGACGTTTCTTAATCTCGACATTGGCTGTATCTTTTCTTTGCTTTTAGCTGTTGGACTTTTTTCATCACGTTCACCTTTTTACGTATTGGCTCTTTAATGTTGAGTTCTTGGTTGTAGGGTTCTGCATTTGGATCGTCTGCTAAGGCATTTTGGTGATGACGCTTTCGTAAAACCCATGATGCAAGTCTTTAATGTATTTTAACTGCGTCTTAATGCGATTTTCTCTTTAGAGATTACATTTTCTTGCCACGATCCTAGCGAGACAATCAGTGTATGGCGCATCAGCAACGACCGTATTTCTCATGATGCTAACCTCTTTAAAAGGCTCATCTTCAGAAACAGAATTTCGGTATTTGGTGAACTTGTACACGCGATTCTAGTGAACATTATCCCTGAAATTCACCTCCACATCGTCTGTACTGATGGTCCACTGAATAATGTTAAATTTTATAGGAAGAAAATCAGCAGCATACTGCCTATCGTTCATGTCAACCACAGCAAAAGTTTCTTTTTTGTCGACATCACATATGATTTCCCGATATTTGTTGGCATTATAAACGGTTTCATGTTTTCTCATTGCCTTTTCTACCCTCCCGAAGCCCCTGTCTGAATCCATGTACGTATGTCCTACTACAGGGAATTTGTGTTCGATTATAGTGACGTATCCATTCAAAACAAGGTACTGCCAAATAGCTATAAAGTTTAAATGTTTGTTCTGGCCTGAAAAAAAGTTGCAATATGCAATCAAATGTTCCGACTTTAAGTGAATACCTGAAACCTGCACAAACGCCCAACACGCAACTTACAATCTCATTGCTTCCCTTCCCAGCGATATCTTCGGTCCAGTTAGGCATAAAACCTCTTTCCCCATCTCTACTAGATGAATCCCACAGTTGTAAAAACAACAGCTGGAGCAGATAAAAGCAATGGACGTTGTCAGACAAGGCAATGGCATTGTTTGCTAGAGATCAATGGTGATATAGCATACTCCATCTCAACTTTTATCCTTTTGCTTGTTATCAGTTTTTGCTTTTTAGCCTGTACTGCCTTTACTTGTGCCTGTTGATCCTTGGTGTTGTCTCCAGCATCATATTGTGCACACGCATCGCTTCTGGGGAATCCAATCCCTAAATTTAATTTTGTGTTAAAAATCTATGCATAATAAGAGGGCTTATCTTGTTCCTTGAGTGGAACATGATGTTCTAGGCATTGCTTAATATACAACCTATATTCATGCACCCTATATTTATACAGCCTATTTCAGCATCCATCTGATGGCAGATTCGAGATTGAGCTTGTTTTGAACGTACTTAACAGTTAACACCTTATTGCTGTATTGTATGACAATCGTTCATACAAGGATTTCGAAAAAGGTGTTAAATGGCATTTAACTCCTTTTTGCACTAGCACGCAAGCCAATATGCCGTCACTTAACATCTTATTGCACTGCTAAATTAGAAAATAATGATATAGGAATGTAGAGCAGCACTTAACACCCCTAAATTCCCCATTAAGCCCCAACCCCCCCCCCCCCTAAATTAGGTGTTAAGTATCATTTTTAACACCTTCTTGCTCCAGCGTCTTCAAATGGCTTAAAACATGCGAAACACTTCAAATAGGAAATTTTACAGCATAAAACCCGAACATGGCCGGGCTAAGGCCAGTCATTCCCTCACAGACTTTAACTATTATTTAATTTCAGTTCAGTTTACTTATTGCAGTAAACACATTACATCTCTTTGCAAGGGGAGTGAGCTAGCGTCGAGGAGGGTGGGAGTTACAGAAACTGAAAACAAGTTACCGTGCTGGTATTAAAGGTTTGGTAACGTGCTCATAATGTGATCAAAACATCTCGGGTAAACAAGATCTTAAGCAAAGTGTTAACAATCAGATCCCTGGAAGTGTAAGAACACAATAAGGTTTCATTGGGTACATTTTTAAGCTTGACCACTTTTTTTTACCTCTTCAGTCCTTGTAATTCCATTTATTGAGTGTCAATTTATTTCACACAAACTGTTTGGCAGGGAAGCCACTTGGGCTGCACACCTAACTGATGCTTGTAATTTCCATAAGTAATAATCTGAATTTCTGTCCATTTTTTTTGGCACTGGTTATGCCTTGCCGATGTTTACAAGTTTAAAAAGTATACTAAGGGTCTACATAGCACAAGTAAAGTATAAGTTACCTTGAAAGACTGCGTCGAAGTTAGTGGACATAATGACAAGGGCGAAACGAATACGGTTTCACAAGCGAAAGAGCAGAAACGTCTGCTTGTTTGAGGTGAGAGCTAATATTAAGTGGCCACTTTTAACCTTAATACCATAAAAAGGTTCATTTTCTTAGCATCAACAAGCTTTGATTAAAGGGTGTTCCATGCTTTCCTCTCCACCCTGTATATGAAAATACCGGGACATAGCCTAAAACAACATACCTTTCAAATTAAAAATAAAATAAATTATTTGTGGAAATTGACGATTTGCTCTTTTGTTCTCAGTTTATAAAACTATCAGTTTACTTTGTTTGATTAGCAATTATGACTTTATACAAGTTATGACAATTTCATACCTCGTTAAAAACAGCAAAATTCAAAGAAAAGACAAGTATAGCAATGCTAAAAAAAAAAAAAATTATTTGTGAGACGTACACAAATCAGCCAAAAGGCACATTCCTGTTGCAGTGGATACTCTCGATATGTTAATTGATACAATTTCCTGCGAAAAATCCAAACAAAAAGAAAAGGAATTAGTATGAGCGAAAATTTAACACAATTAAGCAAAGAGTATTAAATTTCACTGTGTTTAATTCTAACCATATCATGCTCTGGGAACAGGTCTCCCTATGAAGCTTGGCAGTACTTCACTTGTCCATAGTGACTAACATTATAGGGCTTAAAATGCAGCTAATAATAAATGTTGCTGAAAGGTTCGACGATCAATTACAGCAATAATATATCTTCGCTATTCAATTCAATTCATTTCTAGAGCCTTGAACCACTGCTATTCAACCATCGTGCCAACTGTGATCTTACTTAACAATGAACTTGTTTTTATGGCACTGTTGTAAATGTGCAGCCACTAAAACCAAAGATAGTAGACGACGAATATCATTACTAGTTTAATTTTTTACACTGTTATGATGGGGCTAACTATCCGCATCGCCTTTTGCGAGAAAATCGTACAAGTTAGGTAACTCAAAGTATAACAAAATACATGAAAATTGATAATGAATTAGGTAATCAATGTCTTCAAACACTCTGGTAATATGTCCCTCACTGGTCCGTGTTATGTCCAATAGCATTTTTTTAGCCAAAAAAATACCAAAAAACTTCAAGGTGTCCACCTTCGACTTAGGTAACGATATGGGCACGTGACCAAAGACAAGTTAATCTGTAACAAAAACAGTTTAACACTAGAGGGTTTGTAGGTATACCTCACTACTTGTTTTTAAGTTTAACTATATAACTTTCACAAAGGTATCCAATGACAGGCAAGACATCATGACTTTTTCGAAGACTGGAAACAGTAGAAAACCCAAGGTTTACTTTTATCTCCCAGAGGTCAGACTGCATTTTTGACTAGAACACACGTCATGAAACTCGAAAAGGAGCACCAGGGTCGCCTCTCCCGTATGCTGCTCCTAGTAAGGCATCACCACAGGTTGCCCAATTCCTGATATCTACCTTTCACAAAGAAAGGTGATGTAGATAGCGAGGGGAGGGATCACTTGCCTTACAACTTTGATTAAAAGCCAAAACAGGAAAACGAAAGTTAGTTAAAGTTGTACTTACAGATGACTAAATGTACCTACTTTTTCACACAAAAAAACTTGTCATAAGAAAAACAGACACTTTCCAGGTAAAGTTTCTACTCATTGTGTCAGCATGCAGGTGTTGTTTACCAGGTGCAAAGCTAAACTGCACCTTAGGAGTCTAGGATTCTTTCCAGACATTTGCTACAGCCAATGAAGTGGATTGTGATCTGCCCTAATCACAAATTTCGTGCCATATAAATATGGCCGTAACCTGGCGATTGCTCATATGAGACAAATGCACTCTTTTTCTATCGTACAGCAGTTTTGTTCCCTACAGACACATGAACATAGATGTTCTTCACCATCAAATGTTTGGGACAAAACTATACCGATACCTCTCTCACTCCAATCACAGTGGACTGTGAAGGTTTGGGTGAAGTCTGGAGATCGTAGAATAGGGTATGACATTAAAGCAGTTTTTAAGGTCTCAAACGCTGTTTGTTTGGAGTCGCCTCAAGAGACGATCTGGAGCGCCTGTGCTTAGTACATGCATGAGTAGCGCACATCTCTGGGCGGAGTGGTTCAAATACCGCTTGTAATAAATAAACAACTAGGCCTAAAAAAGATCGAACTTCTTTTTAACACTTTCACTTCTGAAAGGGAACAAGAACCGTTTCCCACTTCACGGCCAAGGAAAGCCACTTCAAAGCCACTGATTTCTTAAAAGATCTAGAGGGTCTTACCTTGCACTAGTTCCACAGGGGCAAAACCAGCGTTTTCGTTTGAGGCCGTTCTCAGGGCAAACATTGCTCCTGGAAGACATCATTCCAATCCTTGGGATGTTCGTGAATCATCACCTTTAAGTGTCTTGTGGAAGCGTTCTTTGCTTTAGGGGTGATTTACACTGGAATTGATACATTTAATTCCGCATTGTGTGAGACATAACGTTTGTAGTTCTGACACAAAACAGAATCCGAGATCTTTGTGTAGTTCAGCAGGTAAGCCGAGGCAAGAAAACACTTCTGACAAAGCGTCTACTACGCTCCGACTATCAGCAATTTTGAGCGGTGTAGCTTTCTGCATTTTGGTGGCCGGGTCTAGCATGGACAAAATATATTCAAATCCAGCTTTACTTCCAGGTTTAATGTCAACTACAAAACATGAACATGGTTTGCCATTAATGGGCACTAAAACCATTAGAGCAGTAAACGTGTTACCATCCTTGCCATTTTTTGACAAGTTATATAAACATGCCTTGGCGAATTCTTCAATGTCAGTGAAAAGGTGTGGCCAATAAGAACTGGATAACACACAATCCTTCGTTTTGATTCGTCCAAGTGTCCTCCCCAGGTAGAATGAGCAGTGTCCAAAAATAATTTTCTACACTCTTGTGGAATAACCAACTGCTTTTCCACATACGATTTGTTAGGGACATTGACTGGCGATCTAAACAGTAACCCATCTTTAACAAAAAACTGTTTGTTTTGGTCTTGTTCCTTAGCTGGTTTTTCAGCTGTTTTTCAAGGTTGGACATTGTTTTTGCAAAGTAGCAAAAGTTAGTTTGTCGATTTCAAGAAGTTTTGAACCAAAACTGGATTGGACCAAACTGTCCCTTCCAGTGTTATGAAACCCGGGGATCCACTCTGTTGTGCAGGTTCGATTTGCTCTTCTTCAATAGAAGATTCAGAGTCACTAGCTACTTCCCTGTAATTAGGATCAGCTAGTGGTAAGTTTAAAACTTCTTTGGCTTTAGAACGGGTGATTGCTTTTCTTAATGGTGCAGGCAGCTGTATACCCCTTTCTTCCAGAATATTCTGGGAGGGACTCCTAATAGCATTTAAAAATGCTGTCCCATGTGGTCAGACACTAAGGCCTCAGTTTCTAACGGCCCATATGGGCCTTGGACTGTCACTGTGGCAATAGCTTGTGTGGTAGTTTGCTCTGTAAGAGTATTCTTGCAATGGGTGTATTCTCCACTATACTGTTCGGGTTGAACTAATTCCGTAGCTACTACATGAGTAGAACCTGTATCGCGCAATATAAAACCACTTGCAACCATTTACACTCACATCCTGAATGTGTTTATTTAAACATACTCAGGTGCTTGATCACATTTATTAACAAAATCATTTTCACTTGATGGCTCTCCAGACTGCTGTTGAGCTGCCATAGTTTTGCAATACTTGAAAATATGCCCTGGTTTCTTTAAAAAATAGCAAGTTTCATCATTAGGACTTTGCTTTCTTGGCTTGTCAAAATTTTCATTTGACTTGGCAGAGTTTCCACTAGGTTGGTCTGCCTTCTTGGAAGCTTTAGGAGCGTTCCCGTTACCTCCATTCACCTTAGCTCCTTGGGTCTGGTTTTTGTTACCATTATTTTTCTGCTTGTTACGATTGAGTTTATGGTTTTGACCATTTGCCTGTGTTTCATTGGCTGGCTTAGCCTTGTCAGTTGTTTTTAACTGTTTGCAAGTGCAATTTGTTTGTTATATGCCGTCTATTCGTTTGCCAAAATGACAGCTTCCTCCATACTGAAAGTTTTCAGGTGGTCTGGTAACCACTTACGGAGTCCAGCAGAGCGTGGACTTCGAGAATTGTTCTAAAAGAGTTAGACAACTTGTTGTAATCGTTGTTGGTTTCAGCTAGCAACATCCACTGATCGTACTTAATATGCAGTTCAAATGCATAGTCATTGACCAACTGTTCAGATTCTTTTTCGTGGGATCTAATATTGACCTGAACCATTTCTTTAGTTTAAAAAGTCTGGCTAGGAGTTTAGGTTTAACAGCGTCATAATTATGAATGTCGGTTAAAATAAAGCTGGGAGCAAACTTTAACTAATACGTCGCCCATTAACGGTTGTAGGCCCACAACACACTGGTCCCTAGGAATATGCTAGGTTTTCATAGTTCTGTCAAAAAATTGTCAAAAATATGTTTATTTCTGAATTAGCACTGGAAGATTATTAAATTAAGGTTTATTAAATAACCTTATTGCGTCTGCAAGTTTACATGGTTTTAAAACTGGATCGTTGTTAACCGGAGGTTTTTAAATTAACATTTTGATTCTTGATACTCTCTTTTCAAGATCTTTGTCATCCATTTTCAAGACATGCTGACGCTCTTTTTCTTGCTCTTCAGCCTCGAGTTGACGCTGAGCAGTTTCATGCTAATGTTTAGCATCTAATTGTGCACGTTTAACACTATCGTTTTCTGTTGCTAATTCTGCTGCTGATATGGCCTGTTCTGCAGCTTCTACTTCGAGATCTTTAATATGAAGTTCTTCATTTTTTTTGGGCAGTTTGTGGGGCAGTTTGCTGCCTGGCTAAGTCACGTGTCTCGATATCTACTGCTAATGAGTCATCAGTCATAAGTCCACTAGATTAATTTTGTTAGGTTGCAGAGTCTCTTGCAAGATTAAAACTGTTTGATCCAGAGTTATTCTCAGTCAAACCAAAAATATGACAAGAGGATTTAATATCTATGACATCATCAAGATGGCCATGGTTACGTTTAAAAAGAAGATTAAAAACGACAAAGTTGGTTTAAAATAATTAAAAAAGACTGTTTTTAAATAAAACACTTTAATTTGAATTCAAAAATTAATGAAAAAGTCGAAAATTAAAGGTTTAAATTATTTAAGCTGCGATCCAGTTAGACAGAATCAACACTCCGTTTTTACCACTAGAACCCATTTAAATCCATGACACTGGCTTGTCAAAACCTAATGGGCATGTATCAAATGCACTAACCTTTTACACCAACAGTTCTTTGGTTGAACTATTTCTCCTTCTACATCTCTCGGTTCCAGAACGTCCAGTTTAAAATCACTAAAGTTGAGCACAGTCCGGTACGGCACGGCAAAAACCTGCATTGTAGTTGGACAGGACACGTGATGTTTCCAACAGGCATACCTCGCCTGGCTTGCAATCTTGCTTCGCTAAAGCTGTGGAAATGGCAGACCACTCTGGTTTCGGTCTGGGTTTAGACTTTTTCTCTTCTTGGTTTAGAGTCGAAAACTGGCGTAGTAGTATGGCAGCAGGATAGAGCGTTACAGCACAGTTGATCCCACTACTGCCACCAGTTGTAGTGGCGGCTGTTACGACGGGTGTGCTATAACAGACGTCGACACCTGGTGCGGTGAATGGCTGGTTGATTTAATTTATTTTTACTGGTGTAGACTTTTTACTTTAGTATCAAGCATAGCAGTGCTTAACTCTACTTGAAGAGGGAGTGAAAGTTCCTGGGCCTAGGCTTAGGTAAACTCTGTTCTGCTATTAATACTGCCAACACGATAGAATCCAAAGTTACTGGCAGTCGTGAGTTTAAACTATGAAATTTTCTAAGTGTTAAAACCTCTAGCAATTAGTAAATGTAGTTCAACTGGATACAACAAAATGTACAAAATTTATTTTTTGGTTAAAATAAATAGTATTTACAACATGTGAAATTATTTGTCATTTCTCCAATCAAGTTTCAAAGTATGAACTAGCATTTACAGTTATTTGTTGAAAACGTCGATAGAACAACCGTCAAGTTTTTACATGAAAAACGGCAAAATGCAAAAAAGTGTCTATGCTAAGACATCGGCCGAAAGCCTAAATTTACTTTTTGTACAAAACCTGTGGTCAAACAAGAACCGTGGCTTATTTATAATTCAAGAAACACGTTGCTTCAATAAAATTATTAATCTACGTTGGACAAAGTAAAGTTTAAATTGTTGTACCTAAGCAGCTAAACAAAAAAAAAAAAATCCTGTATGATTATGGGAAGAGCAATACTCAAAAGCGGAAAGGCCTGTGCCCATAAGTTTTCCAAAAAGTCAAGGTTTAAGTTAAGTTTAAATTTAGAATTAAAAGGTCCTAAAAATAATACTAACTAACAACTACCTTTTGCCCGGCATGGCAACGTGCCCCAGTGCAGAAACATCGTCACTCTTCAGACTAATTTGAGCCTGGTGTCACTTGGTTTTTGGATGGAGCTATGCTACCGACTGAACGACACCCAGTCTTTTTATGCTGGTGAGGCGGATCCAAATACAATAGTCCTAAGCGCGGACCAAAGTGATGACGACGGGCAGGCGGGAAGCTGATTTCTCCAAACTGAAATGAGTGTTTGTTTGCGAAAAAGTTCGGTCCCGTGGGCCTATGCGTACGAAGGAAGGTATCTCGAAGGTACTGGTTGCCAAGCTGGGAGGCATCAAAGGAGAAAAACAAGATGGCGACTATGAACTGGGCCTAAGGTAGAGTTTGAATACCCGGGATTAAAAGCATTAAATAATTAATAAATATGTAAATTGAACAGGTTGATCGAATCTACTTACTTTAAAGATAAAAACTGAAGCAACAAGTTTGTAGTTACAACGATTTATAAGGCAAACGAAGCTACACAAAACAGCAGTGTCAGTGCAAGTGCTACGATAAAATGCGACGGAATTTTCATTCAACTTTCTGTAAAATACAAGTGTACTCCATGAAAAATATCCAAATATTATGATCATGAAACCTTGAAGGCCAGTAATTGCTAGACCTTCCCTAGCTTTGTATAAAATAGAAGATATGCTGCTTTATGTCTAAAAGGTAAAGTCCAAACATGAAAAAAATTGCATCGGCGATATTCGTACACGAAAAAAAGTGAACGTTTTGTTGAATAAAAATGTTCGTGGGTAGAATTTTGAAGTTCTGTTCCCGCATGATTGTACGAATTGCGTTCTTCTTTCAGGAAAGTCCAAGTTTATTAATTCGGTCCTTTGGTTGCAGAGAACTGATTACAAACATGTTTTGGTTTTCAGAGATCAAAATGTGGTTTCCTACGTGTGTTGTTGGTCAGGGTTGTAGTGAAGTATAGCGCCTTTACATCGCCATCAGTTGGCGAATCCCTCTGCCTCACTCCTCTTCTTGATGACGTAATACTTGAACGTTTCCAATCAACTGCCAAACCAAAGAGTGTTTTTAATGTTTATTTTAAGGAAGAGAAAAAAGTTCGAATCGAGGGGTTGAGGGGAACGTGGTGCTCCAATGCAAGCTCATGCAGCACCCCCCCCCCCATTCTAGGTGGGGAAAGAAGGTGGTATTGAACCGTAACGGCGCATGGACAGCTAGGTCATTAGTGCCAACCTCAGTTACAGTGCAGTGGTCCGGGTAGCCACTGTGTCACACATTACAGAGATGTAAACAAATTCCAAATCTAGATCTTGTACCCCTGCAAAAATTTGAAACCGCGGACAGGAGGACACACGCATCGCCCAACTTACGCGCCAAGCCTCATGAAAGATAAAAACAGAGACGAATGCCATCAAGGTGGTGACATCCACCACCACTTGGCGGACCGTAAGTGGCCGGTGACAACAATGGCATTTAGGACGGAATTTCCCCCTCAAAAGGAAACAATGTGTTAGATTCGTGTGACCAATACGTAAACGAGCCAACACCAGCTCTTAGGGATAGAACTTGGTCATATGTGTCAGGTATGTAATAGGAGTGTACAATCTTTGGTGCCTGCAACGTGCAAGGAATCCTCATTTGGCCATGGGAGCAACGTTGAAGAAGCACTAAACACATCCCGTTTATGCAATTAGCATGCTGATTTCGGCGATCACGTTAGCTCGGCCATGTGCATATTACCCCAGCTGGAACCAATGTCTCAAAGGAATAAAGTTAAGTTTTATATCTGGGGGTTGAGTTAGCCTGGTGATCTCATACCTCACCCAACGAATGCAGCCGGGATCTAATCACACGCAAATCCAACGAGACAAGAAAAGCTAAACTAGGCTAAAGATCTCAAATTGATGGTCTCCTCAAGGTTACCTGGGTTGTTTCCAAGGATTTCTGGAAGTAGTTCACATATTCCACAGTGAACAGGGATCGCTGATGTGGATGACACTCAACCAAGAAATGAGCCACTGTAAAGATATGCACATTGGCGCATCTCACCAGCAGAGTCCCATGCGTCAAGAAAGTTTGGCCCATCCGAAGATGCGCAGTGATCACCTCCTTCCAACAAAGAGGCTGTGATGAGGAAATCCCGCAACAAATGGCGCTACTGTAAGCAACGTGCAACATGATTCCACTCCTCCTGCTATATTCCCAGAACCTGAACCTTATGACCTGAGCAAATGTCAGACTCAATGTTTAGCACCTCGGTTACCTCTAATAATTAGGGGCACCTAGACAGCTATGTTATATAATAATTGCCTGGGATTTAAATAAAACTGGTCCTTGGTGTACATTTCTGATGGTTAAAGTTTAGGTTTCTCTCATATACACTATTTACAACCATATCTTCTGTGATTATTCGAGTTGGCTCTTCAACAGCATCCTGTGCAATTCTTCTCCATGGCTATTCGGCTGCGTCTACCGAGTTTATGCCATCCTGAATTTAAGCAGTTTCTGCTCTGGTCTACGTCCCCTACGTTTTTTTTACAGGTAATTTTTGTTTTGTAAATCTTCAGCTGTGTACTGGTTTGTTATACTAAATGAGGGTAGATTTGTCTAAGTATGGTAGAAAATAACAAATGTGTTGGTGTGCCTTCCTTTCATGTTCTTCCTTCTCGTATTTACAGACTCCATTTCAAAGTATACCTGAAAGCTCCCCACAGTCTCTTAACGTTTGAACTTCATTTCAGTAGTTACCTCCTGCGTACTGACCCCCCTGTGGGCTGGGGATAGAATAAGCCCACCGTACCCCTGCGTGTCGTAGAAGGCGTAAAGGGAACCCAAGACCACGGTCTGCTAGTGTGCCAAGGGTCTGCATGGCGGAGGGTTTTTGGTCCGTCTTTAACACTAGCAACCTCAACACTACGGTTTGCAAGTGCGCCTACGGTGTGTATGGCGGGCAGGTTTAACACCCGTCGCAAGCACTAGTCATAAAGAGGTGAAGGGACATCCAGACAAACCGGGCCCGGGGTGGCTGCTTAGAGAATGTTTGGCGGTTTGAATCCCCTTTTGGGTATGATTCCAATTTGCCCATTCTGGCCACTGGGCTTTTCATCCTCATCCCCCAGCATGTTGGCAGTGTGCTGCAACCTAGTAATCCGTGGAGGCGGAGATCCTGGCTTTCAGGCTTTGGCTCCTTATTGCGGAGGACGGGTGGCCTGGGCGAGGCGGCCTAAGATCAATCGGCTATGACCTTTCAGGTCCTGTCGATGTGGGGAGGCGGCTTGTGCTGTGTCCATCTGCATCACGGACCCAAACTGTTTGAGTTATCGACGGAGGTGGTGTGTACGGCTTCCTTGGTGGCCTCGCCTTTCGGCATGCTTAGGCTGCCACCTCACCGAGAGACGGTGGTGTAAGCTTCCTGGTGCAGGGCCCTGGATATACGGATTTCGGCCCTGCATCACCCGAGTGGCCCGCGGGGTTTTCTTTTCTGGGGGGCAAATCGCCGCGACTTCTTTTTGCTCTCCATGGCAACTACTTCTTCCCCCTCCACCAAAAATTCTTCCCCTCCTCGCCGCACTAGCAAGCGCCAGAGGAGGAACCAGAGATGGTTGGGCTTGATGCCCAGTTACCAGACTAAGTAGGTACTAACTTAAAAGTAGGGACTAAGTCCCGAAGTTCCTGGTGGTGACAGGAGAGGGCCGAGATGTTACACAACTCGGTCCATTTGCTGTCCACAAAGCACTAAAAGGGATCTGTGGTTCAGATCCGAAGAGTGTCTCTCGGCTTCGTGCTGGGGGATACCTTGTGGAGGTTGCGGACGATGCTCAGGCAAAGAGGCTTTTGAAGGCGAGTGCACTGGGATTATGCCCGGTGCGTGTGGAGCCGCATGGTACTTTAAATAGCAGTAAGGGGGTCGTGACGTGCTTTGATTTGAGGGGTCTCAGTGATGATGTCATCCTGGACGAACTCAGATCACAAGGCGTTACGGCTGTGAAGCGTTTGACGCGGAAAGGCGAGAATGGTGTCCAGCCAACTGACGCCTTTTTCCTGACCGTTGATACGCCAATTGCACCGCAGCACATTACTGCCGGTTACCTGCGGTTGAAGTTCAGGAGTTATGTACCGAATCCAATGCGGTGTTTCCGCTGTCAACGCTTCGGCCACACCAGCGGCTCGTGTAAAGGTAAGCCTACCTGTGTTAGCTGTGCTCAGGCAGCCCATGAAGGCGCTGACTGTGCTGGCCCAGAGCAGTGCATCAGCTGTGGTGTTCAGCACCAGGCCTCTTCACGGGACTGCCGTGTTTATTTAGAGGAACATCGTGTGCAGGAATTGAAGGTGAAGGACGGGCTTTCCTACTCGGAGGCACGGAAGAAAGATAAACTATCGGCAGTGCCGATGACCAGGTCTTTTGCGCAGGTGTGCAGTGCGCCATTGCCTGGCCCAGTTAGTGAGTCTGCTGATTTGGCAAATTTGCGCGCAGAGCTCAGGTCTTTGACGAGTACGGTAGACATGCTTGTTACGTTGTTGACCCAGTAACATCCATCTTTACAGGGTCTTTTGGGTTCTTCGGAACCAGTTGCTGCCTTGCCGTCGACATCTGCCCAGCCTGCGAATGTTTCTGTTCCTGCTACTGTTCCTGGAACTGTTCCCAGGCAGGTTAAGGCTGCAGTTCAGCCTCCTCCCGCCCGGAGTGCACCACAGAAAGTGTCGAAGGAGGCTCCTGCTAGTACAGCCTCAACACCACCCGTGAGGAATTCGCCACCAGGAGAGAAGGTGAAACGGTCGTTGAACGACCAGCTTGCTGAGCGGTCCATTGCGTCCCCTCCTCAATTTGATACTCCTTTACCCATGGAGCAAGGAGAGATTTCCTGTGCCACTTCTCCTGAGCTTTTTCCTCCTTCCGCGGACAACTTCGTTCTGGACCTCACTCCGATTTTTGATTCGGTGGATGATTCAGATGTTTTCGGGTCACCCAGGGGAGGAGTTGAGGAGGATGATTCAGTCTTAAGCCCGTCCTAATGCCTGCGCATACCATCGTTCAGTGGAACTGACAAAATTATCGGACCCATGCAGAAGAGCTGCGGCTGCTTTTGTCGCATTGACGACCTCTGCGCTGCTGCCTCCAGGAAACTTGCTTTAAGGCGTCAGATAATCCGGTTGTTCGTGGTTATTCTGTCTACCGTCTGGATGCGGACCCTGTGCCACGTGCACATGGTGGTGTTGCAGTACTGGTGCACCACTCTCAGCCGCATTCCAGTGTGCCTCTGAACACTAGGTTTTAGGCGGTAGCAGTTCGAGTTTCTGTCCATTTGGATATTACTGTATGTTCGCTTTATTTGCCTCCGGATGAGGTCTTTGGGGTTAGTGACCTGGAGGACTTGGTCCGCCAGCTTCCTGCCCCTTTCCTCTTGCTGGGCGACTTGAACAGCCACCATGTCCAGTGGGGAGGACCTCATACTGACCACACTCCGGGCCATTAAAGGCACTGTCGAGGAGTGGCACTCGGCGTGTCTCCGCAGTCGCCGTGAGGAGGTTGTGTTGGC
The DNA here is from genome assembly GCA_023313725.1 of Lithobius niger. Lineage (NCBI taxonomy): Eukaryota > Metazoa > Arthropoda > Chilopoda > Lithobiomorpha > Lithobiidae > Lithobius > Lithobius niger. The sequence goes on from JAHWFP010018050.1 coordinate 33,874, forward strand.
CCGTTTGCGAATTGGTCACACCCGACTTACTCACTGTTTCCTTTTGCAGGGGGTTGACCCTCCTGAATGTTCTTGGTGTCGACGGCCACTTACGGTCCGGCACTTACTTGTTGATTGTTGCCATCTTGATGGTGTTCGTCGTCGGTTCCATCTTCCGCATGACATTGCGCGTCAGTTGGGCGATAAGTCTGTCCTCCTGTCCGGTGTTTTTCAATTTTTGCAGGAGGTACAGATGTATGACAAGATTTAGATTAGGGGTTTGAATAACATCTCTGTAATGTGTGGTGCAGTGGCAACCCGGACCACTGCACTGTGACTGAGGTTGGCGCTAATGACCAAGTTGTCGACGCGCCATTAAGCCTCAATCCCCCCCCCCCCCCCTCATACTGACAACAAGGGGAGAATCCTTGAGGAGTGGATGCAGAGGGGGTCCATTTGTGTCTTGAACGATGGTGCTATGACCCGCTGCAATCTGGCCACAGGTAATTGGTCAGCGGTGGACTTGACCTTTTGCTCTCTAGCTATCCCACTTCACTTGGGCTGTCACTGCCGATCTGCATGGGAGCGATCACCTCCCCATTGTGTTGTCCACAACACAGGGGGGTTCTGTTGCCTCCAGGCCAGCCCGGTGGGCGCTGAAACGAGCTGAGTGGTCAGCCTTTGCTGAGGCTGCTGTTTTCCAGCATGCGGTGCAGGACTTTACTGAAGTGGATGAACTTTGAACTCATTTCACTGATGTAATCCTCGCTGCTGCTCATGCTTCTGTCCCGCGTACGTCCACACAGCCGAGACGGATTCCTGTTCCGTGGTGGACGCCTGCTTGCGGGCCCGCAGGCGAGCGTTGCGTGCATTTACGGTTAGCCCAACTACTGACAATTTTGTTGCCTTTAAGCGCTGTCGTGCCTGTGCCAGATTTGTCATCTGTGAGGCTAGGCGTGCTTCATGGTCGGCTTATGTTTCCTCGATCACGCGCTCCATGCCTTCTCAGCAGGTGTAGAGGTAGGTGCGCCAGATCTCGGGGAGAAACGTGCCTTCCCCGGTATCGCAGCTGAGGGTGGCGTATGCCATGGTTTTATCTGTGCCGGATATCCCCGATTGTCTTGCGTCTGCATTTGCGCGAGTTTCTAGTGATGACCTTTATGATCCTGGTTTCCTTGGGATTAAGCGTAGGGAAGAGGATCGCTCTCTTGACTTTCGCTCCGACGGGCTGGAGGAGTACAATTTGCCGTTCGCCAGGCAGGAATTTCTTTCAGCTTTGTCCAAGTCGCATGACTCCGCCCCAGGCCCTGATGATGTTCATTATCAGCTGTTGAAACATCTGCCTCTTGCCTCCCAGCAGTTCTTGCTGGAAATGTTCAACCGTGTGTGGGTGGAGGGCTCTATTCCAGCTGTGTGGAGGGCAGCATTGGTCATCCCGATTGTGAAACCGGGCAAAGACCCTACTTCTCCTTCGATTCCAGGTTATCTTGGCTTCCACATTTGCGCCAACTTAGGGACAAGTCTTTGCGGGCGCTTAACATCTTGCGGGTTCTGTCGGGCACTTCATGGGGTGCCGATCGCACTGCCATGTTGCGCCTCTACTGAGCCCTTGTCCGCAGCAAACTTGATTATGCGTGCATGGTGTATGGTTCGGCTAGTGGCTCCGCTCTCCAGATGTTGGACACTGTGCATCACAATGGCTTGCGTATGGCGACTGGGGCATTTCGGACATCTCCAGTGGTCAGCCTCTATGCTGAGGCTTCGGAGCCACCTTTGGGCATTCGTCGGCGACAGCTTGCCATTCAGTATGCTGTGCGTTTGCGTGCTGTGCAATCCAGTCCTGCTTGGTTCATGGTTTTTGGGCCAGACTTGCGGGTCGGTAGACGCAGGGTGGGTAAGGGTGATTTCCGCGATAGGCTCCAGCAGTCCTGTCAGGAAATAGCATTTGTAATTGCCCTCCGTCTTAATGCTTGGGGGGATGCCAGTGGCCCCTTGGCTTGTCCCAAGTGGCAATTTCATTTTCGCTCTGGCATCCCTCCTGAAGGGTTCCACTCTACCAGCAAGGTACTTACAGGAGTTCCGGCAGCTGTGTTCTCAGTATGCCGGTTATCAGCGGCTGTTTACTGATGGGTCGAAGTCGGACGTTGGTGTGGGATGTGCTTGTGTGTGTAAGGGAGTAACGGTTGCCCATCGCCTTCCATCAGGTTATTCTGTATTTTCTGCAGAGCTTTTGGCTCTCGGTTTGGCAGTGGAATGGATCCTTGACCTTCAGGGCACGCATTTCATTATCTTTAGCGATTCCATGAGTGCCCTGGAGTCCTTGGCGAATTACAATCCTAGGAACCCCTTGACACAACGTGTCCAAGCTTTGCTTTCCCGCTTGCCTGGCCATCGGAAAACCGTGCTTTTCTGCTGGATCCCGGGCCATGTTGGGATAGGTGGAAATGAGTAAGCGGATTCTACAGCGAAAGGGGCCCTTTCTGGCCCTCTGGGATGGGATTTCAGCCTTGTTCCCTCAGACGCCTTTCCAACTCTGCGTCTGAGGTTACACGCTTTTTGACAAGCCTTGTGGGACAGACAGGACGGTAATAAATTACGAGCTAATATGGGCATTGTTGAGGAATGGCACTCGGCGTGTCGCCGCAGTCTCCGTGAGGAGGTGGTGTTGACCCGTTTGCGCATTGGTCTCACTTGACTTACTCACCGTTTCCTTTTGCGGGGGGGTTGACCCTCCTGAATGTTTTTGGTGTCGACGGCCACTTACGGTCCGGCACTTCCTTGTTGATTGTCGCCATCTTGATGGTGTTCGTCGTCGTTTCTGTCTTCAGCATGACATTGCGCGTCAATTGGGCGATAAGTTTGTCCTCCTGTCCGGTGTTTTTCAATTTTTGCAGGAGATACAGATGTATGACAAGATTTAGATTAGGGGTTTGAATAATATCTCTGTAATGTGTGGTGCAGTGGCAACCCGGACCACTGCACTGTGACTGAGGTTGGCGCTAATGACCAAGCTGTCGACGCGCCATTAAGCCTCAGTCCCCCCCCCCCTGCGTACTGAAGGTGATTTTACCCTGCTTTTCAGTAAATATTGACTCACCCTTTTCTCCAACTGAAGGAGTTGTATTTTTCTACAAAAGGTATGTCATTATTAAGCTAGTAATATACAATTGTTGAAACTAGAGAAAGAACCACTCTTCGTAATTAAAAATGTGCTGAAGTAAGCAAATATTTTTAAAACTTTTTTAATTCAATGTTGAGGAAGGCTTTAAATGCCAAATATGCAAAAATATTGCCCGGTTTATGCAGGTCTTTGGCCTTACCCATTTTAATATAAACTTAATTATTACCTTAAGTACGATAACAAAAAAAAAATTTACTTTCCGTTTTACAAACGAAGTAGTCATGATTCATTTTAAAAGCATGTTTAACAGTCAAGACCTCTGAACTTTGCCTTTCAGTAACTTTTTTTGTGTTACTCCCACAATACTAGATTTCCAAATCATTGGTTTTTAAAAGGTTTATGAAATAATATATTAGTTGTGCTTACCCCGCTTATATAAAGGTCTTCAGTAGATTGATGAGTTAAATTGTATTCATCTGTATCCAGTCCAAATATTGCGTCTTTTGTTGTGGGACACATTACCATTAGAGGAAACCGGATAGTTTCGTTAAAAGTATAGAAAGTGTTTGTTTCAGAAGGATCAGATAAGTAATAGCTAATTCTTTGGGCTGATAGATACAGACAAGCAATTAATGAAGCTGTAGAAACAAAGAACCAAAGACATCGGATCCAAAATGGTGAAGTTGCGTCCTTAAAACGTGAAAATCCAGGTAGGGACATTTGCAGGTTTCGATTTTCATTGGAAGAATCACCTTCCAAAATAATTACACGATGATGACTCTGAGACGACCTAATACTTTGTGGCCGGCAAGTACCCAACCAAGTTCTAAAACGTGTCAGAAGCTCGAAGTTTGAAGTGGCTATTATTTCCAATATACTCTGCAGACACAGTCCGGTAAACAATCCTAGAGCTCCACCTATATCGCAAAAAAGGGCAAAAGCATCATACGAGGCAATTTCTTCCATAACCATTATTCTGTTGTCGACTACCCTTAGATGTACAATTTGTTTGGTCAGATAGTTTATTGTTCCTACATTGGAAAATTCTGTAGTGAATACAATTTCGTGGCAAGATTTTGTGCAGTTACAATCTTCTCTGTGAAATTCTTCAATTACAGTCGAAGTTGCGTTCATCATCTTAGCTACATCACTACTGGTAGTGCATGTTGGTGAATTCTTTTCAGCAGTCGTCATGTAGGGTAACCTAAAGTTGTAAAACGTTAGTACCGATATTTATTTTTAACGTTTACAGGAAGTCTGGACAAAAAAAATAAATATATATTCATGAATAAACCTCAAACATAAACTGAGTACCATTACTAAATTAAATTGTTTATAGTTTGTTTCCGTCTAGTGCACAGACACCTAACATCTCCAGAAATGCTGATATAAACTTTCTTGGGATACTCTTCAGTATACATGAGGCGCTCCTAAAGAATTACAAAAACACACTTCGGACTTTTACAGAGTTTGATCAAGGTCGTCAGATTGCCTGAAAATAGTCCGGCAGCCGGCACGAAAACCCAAAAGAATAGTCTGCACAATTGCTCATTGCTGATTGTGTACATGTATGGTGTGTGTAACCAAATTCTGAATGATGCCATCTTAGCACCCTTGGGGAATTCAATATGGCGTCCAAGAATGGAGACAAAAAAAGAACATTTTGCCGGCCCCCAGCCAGGCCGGCTAAATATGGTTTCTTTTTTGCCTAAAACATACTTAACCTGATAATTTAGCATAACATTGTCCTCAATTAATGTCTCCCTGGAGGTTTTTTAAGTTGCTTGTAGGCGCCTGCTTGCATGACCCACTGCGCATGCGCAGCCCTTTCTATATAAGCGAGAACTTGGTTGGTCTCGGGGTTTTATTTTCCACTCAATCTGTCAGGCGGTGACTCGAGAGGGAAGGTAGGGTGGGCGTAGGGTAAGTATGTTTTAGGCAAAAAAGAAACCATTTTTAGCCAGCCTGGCTGGGGGCCGGCAAAATGTTCTTTCTTATTTGCCAAACATATTAACCTGATAATTTAGCATTATCAGTAGACCTCGTCAAACGTGGTGGCGGGCACCGATCTGAAGGGGCATCCCGGGTTGCAAGCAGGCTTCCCCCAAAATTTTAATTGTAGTACAAATTTGCACTTTGTTCAGAACCGGATGATGAAACAGGAACTTGGACCTCTTTCGTGGGATTTGGACTGTTGTTAAATGAGGGATCTGCTTCCTTCTATGGTTGGCTTGTATTCATCTGGGATGGCTTGCTTCAGCTTCGTTCTGATTGTGCTTAAGGGGGGCTTGACCACAGTTCTGGCTGCGTCGTTGTAGTCCTTTACCTTTTATTGACATGTTTCTCAGGTAGTGGGAGGTGAATGTCGTTGAGTGACGCTAGGATGCGGCCTGTAGCATTTCTTCTGTTGGAATGGCGATGGTAATCATCGAGAAGGTTGGTCTTGTCTGTTGCCTCGAATCCCTAGTTTTAGGGCTGAGCAGTAGGCAAGGATCTTTGGGCCTTTGAGTTTGTCGGTGTCGAAAAGGTCAGTGAAGAATCTTAAAAGATTAAGTGGAGAGGGATAGATTGGATTGATTTTCCTTGTGAAACCCAAATGAAACCAAATGGACCAGTGGCTGACATACATTCTGTTTGTTGGATCTCTGGTGGCTTTTGAAGTGATTGTGGATTTGGGTTAGGCATGGCTGTGACGAGTTGACAGAGGAGAAGACTTCGTTCGTCTTAAGGCTTTATGTAAACGTGGGTTTTTAGCCACGAGTGAGACAAGTTTTGATGTAAAGAGTGACGGTTGTTGATATCTACTTGAGACGTGGGGTTAGCCACGATCCAGATGAGAATTAGGGTTGACTGCCACAGTTATTTGGGTCTGCATTCGTGGTGTGAGGATGATCACGGTCGAGACGAGCGGCCTGAGATGAAGGCGTTGTCTGACGTGAGAACTTCACCCATTTCGTGGGTTATAGTCACGAATGAGACGACCGTTGGTGTAGACAGCCGTGGTCGACTTAATTTTCACCCGAGAAGTAGGGGGGGGGAATTGAGGCTTAATGGCGCGTCGACAACTTGGTCATTAGCGCCAACCTCAGTCACAGTGCAGTGGTCCGGGTTGCCACTACACCACACATTACAGAGATGTTATTCAAACCCCTAATCTAAATCTTGTCATACATCTGTACCTCCTGCAAAAATTGAAAAACACCGGACAGGAGGACAGACTTATCGCCCAACTGACGCGCAATGTCATGCGGAAGATGGAAACGACGACCGGAAGATGGAAACGACGACGAACACCATCAAGATGGCGACAATCAACAAGTAAGTGGCGGACCGTAAGTGGCCGCCGACACCAATAACATTCAGGAGGGTCAACCCCCCGCAAAAGGAAACAGTGAGTAAGTCGAGTGTGACCAATGCGCAAACGGGCCAACACCACCTCCTCACGGCGACTGCGGCGACACGCCGAGTGCCATTCCTCAACAGTGCAGAGAAGTAGGGTCAGTCATGGTCGATATACTGGAAGTGGAGAGAGCGTCATCCGTTTTGACTGTTCGTTCAGAACATGGGATTAGCCAGGTTGGAGACGAGTACCGGTGTGGGATGCTACAAGTGTAATGATTTCCGCACAGGACGTGGGGTGAGCCATGGACGAGACAAGGTGTTAGGGGTGAAGATGTCATTGTGACTTGATTCTTCATTTAAAAGTGTGGTTTTTAGCTACGGATGAGCCGAGAAACAGTGTGGGCGGCAACTGTCGTCTTGTTTTTTAGGTCAGCCATGGTCGAGATAAGCAGCCAAAGATGGAGGCGGACCTGACTTGATTATTCACTCATAACGTGGGTTCTAACCACGAATGAGACGGGTTGGCAGCAGCTGTTGTCTTGATTTTTAATCAAGACATGGGGACAGCAATAGTCGAGACAAGCACTAAGAGGTGCAAACGGCTTCCGTCTTGGAACTTCACTCACGACGAGCGCCTAAGCCATAAAGTGAGACGAGTAGCAGTAGACAGCAATTGTTGTCTTGATTTTCGCTTGAGATGTGGGGCCGGCCATGGTCGAGACAGGCAGCAAGAGGTGTAAACGACTCCGTCTTGGTCCACTCAAAACGTGTGTTCTAGCCACAGATGACACGAGCAGCAGTGGACAGCGACTGTTGGCTTTGTGTTTGTTTGAGACGTGGGTTCAGCTACGGTCGAGTCAAGTAGCAAGAGGTGCAAATGGCTTCCATCTTGGGTCTTCAGTCAAAATGTGCGTTAGAGCCACGAGTGAGACGAGCAGTAGTGGATAGCTACTGTTGACTTGATTTTTGCTCGAGAAGTGGGGTCAGCTACGTTCGGGCCAAGTGGCGAGAGGTGTAAACAGCTTCCGTTTTCACTCAAACGTTGGTTTTAGTCATGAGTGAGACGAGCAGTAGTGGGTAGCCATTGGTGGCTTGTTTTTCACTTGAGGCGTGGGATCAGCTATGGACGAGACAAGTAGTAGGGAATACAGATGGCTTCCAACTTGACTCTTCACTCGAAACGTGGGTTTAGCCACGAATGAGATGAGCAGTAGTGTGGTCAGCAACCTATGTCTTGGTTTTCGGTCGAGACGTGGGGTTAGCCACGGTCGAGACTGGTAGCAAGAGGTGAAACGGCTTCCGTTTTGGATCTTCACTCAAAACGTGGGTTTTTAGCCACGAGTGAGACGAGCAGCAGTGGACAGCAACTGTTGGCTTGATATTCGTTCCTGACGTGGGGGTCAGTCATGGTCGAGACAAGCAGCAAGAGGTGTAAATGGCTTCGTCTTGGTTTGCTCAAAACGTGGGTTATAGCTATGAATGAGACGAGCAGCAATGGGCAGCAACTGTTGTATTGATTTTCGCTCGAGACGAGAAATTCCACGGAATGCTGATGGCAGTCGCCGAGGTATGTGCTTGCTTTGCATCGCTTGCTTTGCTTAATAGCTTTGCCTTGCTTTGTTTGCTTGCTTCGCTTTGCTTGCTTGCTTTGCTTTGCTTGCTTCGCTTTGCTTGCTTGCTTTGCTTTGCTTGCTTGCTTTGCTTGTTTGCGTATGCTTGCTTCGAGCTTGTTTTGTGGTAGCTTTGTGTGGTTGTGCGACAGGGATTACCAGGCTGGGTGAAAATGGCGGAGACTCGCGCCGACAGGGAAGCGAGAGAGCCGGTGACCGTCATTGCTTGCGATGTGAGATGTGGCTGCCGGGGGATGAGTGTCGGTTGCGGCGGTAGGGGGTTGCAACGCGTTTTTGGTTGAAGCGCTGCTTGAATCGTGAGCGAGGCTGTCGGCGAGGCCGAAAGGACTGTGTCTTGTTGGAAGAACTGTCGTTGCGTGCAGTGTTTGAGGAAGCCGGTGGTTTCTCGGGAGAGCGGATGTGACCCCAGTGTGTGAGATAGCCTGTCGTACGGACGAGGTGTACGACGGGGGAAGCATCTGTGTCTTGACATCATAGCGGCGGAAGACAGAGTCGAGGAGTTTGTGAGCTTCGCTGCAAGTGATGCTACGTTCCCTGCTGCCAAGATGAATGGGTAGTTGTTGACCGAAAGGCCCGTATGAGATGAGGCTTCACGGAGCTTCTGTATGGCATCCCGGAAAAGCGCCTAGCATGTCGTACATGTTCTGCTAGGACCGAAAGGACAGTGTGTCGTCCGTTTTGTAGCGGAAAGACGTCGTCGTCGTTGGCGACATGCTCGTCCCGTTTGGCGCCGGGCGTGTAGCGGTCGTCGCGGACGGGTGGGATGGCAGGAGGAGAGAGTAAATTCCGAGGAAGGATCAGTAACCGTGAAGACAGCATCCAGCGTTGGAGATGAACGACAGGAGAGGGCCTCACCGAAAGGCGAGGTGACGTAGAGGAAGTCAGTGGCCGGGGTGCCAATTGGAGATGAAGGTTGACGGCGTCTTACTGCCGTCCTGGAGAGGCGTCGAGCTCGTGTCGGTCTTCTTACCGGGGCTGATCCGACGGGAAGAGGAAGCGTGGTCCATCTTGAAGCAGGAGATGGCTGCGGTCTCGGCGACATGCACGACCGTTCGTGGACGGCGTGTAGCGGTCGTCGAGGGCAGGGTGGCCGACTGAAGGGGTATGAAGGAGAGAACTGCGTCAGCCGAAGCGGGGGGGTGAGACATGGCGGGAAGACATGGCAACTGGCAGTTGGGGCGTCGGGAGTAGGGACGGGAAGGAGACCAGGGTGCAGCGAGCTGTCGAGTGGCCTACAGCTTGAGACAAAGAGATGAATGCTTGCGTTTCTTAGCAGACGGGTCGGAGGTGTACGACAGGCGCTTACGGCTTTCATGGCTCTTTGTGGATGCGACCCAATCTTGTGTGTTAGCCCGTCGTATGGACGGGGTGTACGACGGGATGGGCATCGGTGTCTTTTCGCCATAGCGATGGAAGACAGAGTCGACGAGGTTGTGGGCTTCGCTGCGAGTGACGTTATGTTCCCTGCGAGATGATTTCGATGACAAGTCGAGTGGGGAGTTGATGACTGAAAGGCCCACATGAGAAGGCTTCACGGAGCTTCTGTTTGGCATCCCGGTGAAGCGCCTTGGCGTGTCTTGCATCTTGTGCCAGAACTGGAAGGACGGGTGGAGGCGGGTGCGTTGGCCGTCTTGTAGCGGAGAGTCGTCGTCGTCGTTGGCGACATGCACGTCTCGTTCAGCGCCAGGCGCGCAGCGTAGCATCTTAGCGTGTCGTACATCTTCTACCAGGACCGAAAGGATGGGAAGAGGTGGGGTGTGATGGCCGTCTTGTAGCGGAGAGTCGTCGTCGTCGTCGTTGGCGACATGCACGTCTCGTTCAGCGCCAGGGGGGGGGGATTGAGGCTTAATGGCGCGTCGACAACTTGGTCATTAGCGCCAACCTCAGTCACAGTGCAGTGGTCCGGGTTGCCACTGCACCACACATTACAGAGATGTTATTCAAACCCCTAATCTAAATCTTGTCATACATCTGTACCTCCTGCAAAAATTGAAAAACACCGGACAGGAGGACAGACTTATCGCCCAACTGACGCGCAATGTCATGCGGAAGATGGAACCGACGACGAACACCATCAAGATGGCGACAATCAACAAGTAAGTGCCGGACTGTAAGTGGCCGTCGACACCAAGAACATTCAGGAGGGTCAACCCCCCGCAAAAGGAAACAGTGAGTAAGTCGGGTGTGACCAATTCGCAAACGGGCCAACATAACCTCCTCACGGCGACTGCGGCGACACGCCGAGTGCCACTCCTCGACAGTGCCTTTAATGGCCCGTAACTTATTACCGTCCTGTCTGTCCCACAAGGTTTGCCAAAAAGCATGCAACCTCAGACGCAGAGTTGGAAAAGCATCTGAGGGAACAAGGCTGAGATCCCTACCGAGAGGGCCAGAAAGGGCCCCTTTCGCAGCAGAATCAGCTTGTTCATTCCCTGCTATCCCAACATGGCCCGGGATCCAGCAGAAAAGCACGGTTCAGCGCCAGGCGCGCAGCGTAGCATCTTAGCGTGTCGTACATCTTCTACCA